>BOSO01032171.1:0-22277 GCA_018403395.1 Gorsachius goisagi | reverse complement strand
CACGCCACCCCTTGTCTTACGTTTACTGCTGACGTACTTGAAGAAGCCCTTCTTGTTATCCTTGATGTCCTTTGCTAAACTGAGTTCCAGCTGAACCTTGGCCTTTCTAGTTGTTTTGGACTTCATAAATGCAGTGAGTAGCATGAGAAAGGTATTCCTGGTCACCTTTTTCTAGTATCCTTTCCCACAGCATACTGTAACCTATATTACTTTACAGTTTTATTCCGCTGTTTTTCTTCTGCACTCTTTCGGACATATGTCCTATAACTAGTTCCTAATAAAGGGGAGGGAAAGAAAAAGAACAAAACCCCCTTTTGGACTATTTCTGAAACAAAACAACAAACTGGCAAATATCCACACTAAAATCTGTCCCCTTGACGTGTTTCAGCAAAGCCCAACACAGATTTCCAAAATAGTGATAACATAAGTGTTATTGCCAGGACCCTGAGCTCAGCTGCAGCATGTGCTTGTGGCAAGTTTTGAAGATGAGCTCCAGAATGTTTTTACGCTCTGTGATCCAGATAGATGTATTGGTTGTACGTGTCATGCGTCTGACCAACATCATACTGATTTTTCTGGTGTTTTTACATTCTTCCACATATTGTTTGGAAGTTAATTAGTAGTCTGAGTTGCAATTGAGCAAATGATCAACAAAAGCACTTTGTAATAAAAGTAAAGAATTAGTTTCAAGAATAAATAAGAATTTGTTACAACCTTCTGACAAGGCAGTGAGAAGAGCCAAAGTCTTCTAAAAATGTAAGAACCAAAATGGAAAAGTACAGGGCGCTTGAAAACACAACATGAGAAGACTAAAAAGGCATTTCTATAGTCCTTTTGGCCACTTTTAAAATCCACAGTGGTGTCCTGAGCATTGTCCACTTTTTATTTTGACTCCTGTAGAGAAAAGCAGGTGTGGAAAGACTTCCATGGAGAGAAGGGCTCAGTATATCCCCATGTCCAGTACTTTTCTGAGCTTGAATACTTGCAAGTATGTATAGAAGTTGCAAATATACAAGTTGGTCACATCTTGTGTGCTGGCCTGTTCCAGCCCTGCTCTCCTGGGGCATCGTTGGAGCATCGCTGGCTTCCTCCCTTTCTGAGAGATAAGCACCACCCTTTTTAATTGAGAGGGCTTTGAAAGGTGACATGTGGGCAGATATGCTCATTTCTGATGCAACCAAATACTGCAGCTTGGTACTGGACTGCAGACCTGCTGGGAGCAGGTTGTTGCTGTCATACCAAGCCATCTGCTCTCAAAAGAAATTCTGATGCTTCCTGATTTTAGAGGAAGGGACACAAGGAAAATCCATTTTTTTTTGTCCTTTGGATATGCTCTGTTCATTCTTGAAATTAGCATTTAATTCCTGTGAAGTACAGCCTCCACCTATTTCTTCTGTGAATTTAGTCTTTACTATGTTTTCCTAGACAAGAACTGGAAAGATAAGATGCTTCAGGAAGTGCCCCAGGAGTCCTGTCCCAAAGCAGTCAAATTATACAAGAAGATTATAGACAGCTTGGGGAAACAAATTTATTTTTTTTCCTCATTTCCTTTAATAATGTTTTTCAATTTCCTATTTTCTTTCTGAGCAAAATAAACAAAAAAAAAAAACCAAACCAGAAAGCCTTGCTGTAAACAAACCAGACGTTCTCATCATTAGACAGTAAAATACACAGGACAACAGATGCTGGATCTGAATTTTTCCAGGATAATAAATGCATTCAGAGTCCCCACGAAGAAGATTTTAAAGCACATTTTCTGCAGAGGGCTAAATAATTCATCCTCAAAAACCTCTGTTTTACGTACAGTGTTAAAAGGAAAACACAAAAGAACACTGAAATAAATAGTCATAATGCGCTGCTAAAGTAGGGACAACATTTTAGAAGTAACCAAACTCAGTGTGTTTAGAGTAATTAATTATACAGGAATATGAATCATTGCTTCAGCATTTAACCCTTTACACTTTCTATTCAGAGTGCTGTCGGGAACAACAGGAGCACATTTACTCTGGAAAACCTCAAAAGCACTTATAAACATGGTTTTAGTAACATACTTCATTTTATGGTTAATGTTTGGATATTTGCTCAAGGATTTTGGAGGCCTTTCTTTTACGTAAAAGGCTGTGTTACCTCTGTAGCTTGGACCAGCTTTTACACTTATTTCTTCTATACTTTTGGGATGCTATCCACTTATTTCTACCTCACATCTAAGCCATTCCGTGTTTTCTGATGAGTCAGTGGATCATGATTTCTGCCTTTATCCCCATGGACACCAAAACAGAAGTCAGAACTAAATTTACCTGCTTTACCCTGCTGCTCGCCTGTATAATGTCTCTTTAGGTGCCAGATGCAGTTGTCATCCTACTTTTGACTTCTGAGCTAACATAGATTGTTGCTATCCTCTAAGAAGAAAGTAGCTGGAATACCCCAAGAGCTACAAAGGAGCAGTCATTTGATTTAACCTCAGTTATTTAGTACAGAAAAATCTAATCTTTGGGTATAGTTTAATATTGGATTGACTTTTAGCCAGCATAAGAAACCAGCTACAGAGACACAGAGGAGGATCGTGTCAGCCCTTATGTTTTTATGAGGTGCACCTCACTGTGAGCTCAAGGAGTTAATTACTTTTTCAGGCATCTTCAAACACCAGGCAACTTTGCAGAGTTCACAGGGAGTGAAACTTCTGGACAAGACTCTTTGGCAATAATCTGTTGACCTCAGCCGGGTCACAACAGGGGCTTGCAGAAGTCACTGGTGGCCTGAAAATACCTGATACTGTGGGTGGTTGTGGAGCAAGTGACCAGTCAGGTCCGAGCCCATCAGCAACAGTGATCATAAAATAAATCTGTATGAATTTTTAAAGTTTTTCTCTATTCTTTCTTACCTTTAAGGCTGTTTGACTTTTAATTTTTTTAAAATTATTAGTTTCCCAGCAAGAAAAGGGCAGGGCTTTGCAGAATTTGAGCATGAGAAAGGTTGGACTAGATGATCCTGAGGTCCTTTCCAACATAGGATTCTATGATTCTATGTGACTTGAGATGTGGATTCAATGTGAGGATTTAGATTTCATCTTTTTAGTGCATCATCAACTCACTGCCTTTGCTACCGCCCCAGAAAAGGAAGAAACAAAGAAAAAGTGTGAAATCTGTGTGTAAGTTTAGTGCGGGGCTGACTGGCCAAACTGACTGGAGACACTAGTGCAGCCGGTTATTGGGAGTTGGGAAAAGCCTCAGACCCAGACAAGAGGGCTGACAGAGCAGAACTGCTCTCGGCTGCCACAGCTTAGGCATCACACAACGGGCTCAGTCTCCTTCTGTAAATGACGTGGCTCCAAAGCGTTGAGAGCATTTGATACTGGTTTTAAAGCTAGAAAAAGACTACCTTAGTTAAGGAAGCACTGTCCCAACACCTTGGTTTCTGCAATTAAAAGATTAGTTTACACTTATTTATTATATATTTTGTCAGATACTCATCACAGTAATCTAGAGGCTGTCTTGGTGTCCTAAAAAGAGATTGCAATCTTAAGAGGCAGCTTATGCAGCTATAAAGATTGGAGAGGTGCAGTGAGCAAAAGTGTGCTGCTCGGGGGTGCCCTTAAACATAAGAGCAAAACTTCAGATTCTTTGGAAAAAAGTCTGCTTTTACAATGGAAAATGTCTACCTTAATGGCAAGTCTCGTTCCACTCTTAATCTACTGCTGAAATTAGATTATAAAAAAAATGGAAGTAGCCTTGCATCTAGCTGGAGCTGTGATGTGTCCTCTGTTAGCCATTGCTTACCAGAAACCAACTGCCAGTGCAGAGGGCAGGGTGCACCTGTGCTGTCCTACACCAGGCTGTGCTGTTCAACAGTGAGGCCATTGTGGTTTGTATCCTGAGCATACTCAGAGCCAAAGAACCAAATGAAGTTTTTTCATAACATACGTGGGCACATCAGTGCCTATGAGGCTGCAAGGAATAAGACGAAATAATTCACTTGCCAGATGTAGAAGGCTCTGAGGCCTGGCAGGTCATCTTTTGAGTAAACAGATAGTCAAATAGATATTGGAGATTCCAGCCCAGATATTCACCCAGCATTTGGCACTGACAGTTTCTGAAGCTGAAAAAATAAAAAGAATGAGGTATCCTCAGCAAACTGATGGCACTTCCCCCCCACCCCTTAATCTTTTTCTTCCATTCTGAGTCCCAAGCAATCTCACAGTTGAGAACAAAAAGTGAAGTCCTTGCTCTAAATTAACCTAATAAGTAAAGGCAGTGGGTGGTTGCTTAAAAATGATAGGGAGACAAAGTGTTCTTTTTCACTAGCAAGTGGTACATCTGCAATTAATATTGAAATCTACTGATATATCCAGCAACCTTAGCATAAATATGTGGCCAATGGGCCCATTGGCTGAAGGGGTTTGATCGCTGTTGTTGTCAGTGTGATGCATCATTAAGCAACTTCGCTGGCTGAATTGAAAGGCCCCAGCAGGTGGTGGCAGGTGCCATAGGAAGTCCTTGTCCCTGGCTTAGGCACATGCTATGAGAGAGATGCAGCACCCATGACAGTGATACTGGCCACCAGAATTAACTGCCTGAGCCTGTTACAGAAGCAGTTCAGAAGGAGACATGGTTCAGTTTCCACTGATGAAAAGTCATATGTTGTTTAAAACGCGCAAAACAGGCAAGTAGTATAAGGTTTGGCAGGTGTAGGACAAGATCATCACATGGAAACAGCTCTGGTGATAAGGTCTCTGTCTTCATTTGCATTACACTAATAAGAACTATTCTGAATTTAACCATGGTAGACATGTCTAACCAGCAGTATTTTGTACAATACCTTGAAGGTTTTCAGTAAAAGGATTTCAGGCGGAGCTGATTTTGACACCCTCCACCCAGCCCTACCCAAGCAAATTCCCCTGTTGCTTTCACAAAAATTCTCTATTTTTTTTATATTGCAAATAACACACTCCTTCAGATATTCTTACCTGCCTATTCAGACACTTTCTTTTAAACTCTGTCAGTGATTTCTTTTTTGTCTGATTCTCAGTTAAATATTGATGCTCTGATAAAGAGATCTACATGGTACTAATGTGCTGCTGCCTGATTGTGTGATCTTAGAATAAGTCTATAGTTATGGCTTATTTCTGAAACCCATACCATAGTCTGCAGCCTTAAAGGCATGCTGAGGTTACTTAAATCAGTGATTTTAGCATAGTCTGTTCAAAAGTATATACTTTCTTGGAATAGTTTATCATGTGAACAATTGCATCTTTGTGTATAAGCTATTTTGATAAAGTAGCTAAATATTAAACAATATTAAACTCTTTTTCTTGTCCTTCATCTCATAACTGATAACATCAACAAAATCTCACCTCTTTTCCATTGTTATTGGTAAAGGGTGCTATAACATTGGACCTGCATAATCTGGAAAGAAGCCTTTACCTCTGAAGGGTAAATTGACCGATTCTACAGGGACAAGTCAGTTTTGAGTGAAGTCACATGCTGCACCTCATTTTCAGGAGGTTTTTTTGTTATTTGTTCTACTAGTTGTAATTTTTATTGTGGACATGAATCCAGAAATCATGAATACAAAGTTCAACCTTGAAGTGGAAACAAGTGCGTGTGAAATGGGAGGCAGTATATTTCCTTGGTTTTGATACTTGTCTTGAAAGTCTCAACACCTAGAAGAGAGGAAACTTCAAATACTACTTGGAGTTTGCTAGAATTCTGTCCTCAGCTGCTTTCACTAACGGAAAATTCAGATGTTACATCTTGAAAGTGGGAAAAGTGAAGGGAATTCACAGCTTTACTATATACTTCAAAGTGCAGCTCATAATTCTATGGAAAACAAAATTAAGGATCACCACATTGCCTCATGTAGGCAGCAACATGATAGATAGATAGATAGATAACATCTATCCATTTAATGCTGTGCTTCTGGAAATCTGTGATGAAGATAAATTAAAAACAACTACCAAGTATTTTATCCCCTTTCACTGCAATAAAGCTGTGTACCTTCTGTATTTGATCCAAAGTCTTTTGGGTTCTTTCCACTTATAATGCTACATGTAGAAAAGAGCAAGGTTACAGAAAAGGTCTTTAAACTTCCAAGCAAATTGTATATTGTGGTTGTGAATGTGCAAAATCACCTGATTCTTTATGCGCCACAGTGCAGAACTGCTTGGTTTTTTTAAAACCAGATCTTCTGAGATCTAAAGCTTCCAGGGGAAGGTTAAGATGGCATTTGAGCAGACTTGGCCTTCAGGACAGAAGGCTTAAGAACAAAAAAAAAAGAGGGGATTTTATAATGAGTTTCCTGCTCCATCATTTTTTTGGAAGCACTGTTCAATAATATCCATTCCTTAATCTTTATGCTCGGGGATTAAGTCAACATTAAGGATATGGTAACTGTATCGAAGATAAGCTGTTGCATTGAACTGTGGTAGTGAAATCGAACTTTTCAAAAAAATGGTTAAATGGCCCTTGACTAAACGACGCTGATTCAACTGGGTGAAATTTAATTTTTGTGTCGGTTGGCAGAGTATCAACAAGCTAGGAGCCTTCTATGATTCAGCGACTTTTGGCGGAGGAGTGCTGCTGAAAAGGAAGGATTAAATGCTCAGGTCGTTGCGTACAGTGCTGAAGGGAAGGTGTTTACTTTAGAGCAGTTCAGTAGCATCTGTAGAACTGTTCTTGTAGGAGAGGTCTGTAACCCTATGGAGAGATACTGACCCTCTCTTTGTTGGTCAACATTGAATTATTCAGAACAAACACCCTTACTGAAGAAAAGATAAAATGCCACGGAATATTTTAGTGAGTGGAGAAATGTCCCAAGCTGAAGTGAGGGAGCGGGGAACGTTTGGTCCCTGGACATAGCGCAGACACAAGCTGCTTTTCACAACTAGTCCCACAGGCTGATCTCTGACTCTTGTCAGTGACACAAACCCACCTACACTGGAAAAAACTGGAGGCCTGCAGCACATCTAAGTGCATTGTTTTGCTCAAATTGAAATGAAAGCCTCTTATACCTAAAGAAGCTGTGGTTTTTTCTACAGGTATCAGTTAAAATACTTAATGACAGGCTGCAGCAAATTGTAGCACAGCAAAACACAACTTTGATTTTCAACTTATTTGTTACAGAAAATATCTTGATATAGTTAACATAGGAATTCTGTTTCTCTGCTGCCCTTTACTTCTACAGAGCCTCTACATCATAATAATATAAAACATTATATTCCTTATATTGAGAAATTTTTCCATCATAAGTTTAAAATGTGATTTGAAAAGCGGATGAAAAGGCAGAGAGGTAATACAAAGTGAATTTAAGGAAAAATAAAGAATAAGAAAAATAATTATTTCCCACCTCACCATCCATTTTATTTGCTGCTAGCCTCTTTGTTTGTCATGACAGCTGATTTTTTTTCCTTTTCCATTTACTCACATATTTAAATTGATCAATATTTGTATTCTGCTTGCTGGTATCATCTTATCATTTGTATGCTTACACAAGTGTAAGTTCCATTTCTGTATATTGATCCTTACCCTGCTCTGAAAAGCAGATATAAGTTGTTCTGACTGCCAAGGCTGACCTTTAACGTAATTTGAATATAATCTCTGAAAACTGATGGAGACATAGGGGAAAAAGAAAGCAGGAGCTGTTTTTACTGTTTGCATATTTCAAAGAAATGCCAGTGTCCCACTGTGGAAGAGGCAGCACGGCAGAGGAGAGATGGCATAAGCTGTTGTACGAGAAATCAGAGCCTCTCCTCTGTATCAGCCTTTGTCTTCAGCATGGAGATGATGTTTATTCTGATCGAAAGTTTCCCATGAGAAAGAAACCCAACATGCCTGACTAGTCCTGTCAATCCTACTTGCAGTTTTCTTCTTCACCTTCAGTTTTCTAATTTAGACTATTCATTGCTACATATTTTTTTTCCTACTGTGCAATGCAGTGCATTGAAAGTTATGTGCAGACTGTGATATTCAGTCTGAATTTTTTTTTCTTCTCTTTATCTTACATGGCAACCTTTTATCAATTGTAAAGTTTGCCTCACAAACCCCAGTCCTGCTATCTTAAGTCAATTAATATTTTTGCAGTTGCCTTTGCAAAGTGGTGACCTCACCTGAGATCCTCTTTGGAATATGATTTATCTAGAAATGTAGATTTAACTTATTTTAATTTATGATCATATGTTCTGTGTGATGCATTTTCCTTTAAAGATTTCTTTGACTTCGCTGTCCCCTGCAGTTTGTCTTCTAACAACATCCAAAAATACCTCAGAAAGTTAAGTGTGATACTTCATATCCTTTTTTTGCTTCTTCCAGCAAACATTCACTTAGCTGAGTTAATGAACAGCCCAGCAGCCACACAAGACTTGTTTATGTTGTTACAGGCTGTCTGTGTAATCGCTTCCAGAGCCAACCAAAACCTAAAGAAAAAATTTGCCAAGCTGCAGCTGGAGCACTGCAAACAATCCATGACATTTGGTGAAAGTTTAAATTAACATATGTTGTAGCAGGCAACAAGGAAACAGCTGGGAAATATGCCAGCTGTTATCTATAAATAATGTTACATTATCAGCACCTATATTTATATGGAATTTTATTGGGTAAAGATGCAAATAAGTATTTCATTACTTAACAGCGTGACTGCACTGTAGGAAGAACCCTAGCTATCTTCAGTGTACTCCAGGTGCTGTACAACCAACCTTGGGTTCTCCCAAGTTGACATCTGAAAACCCAAAGTTTATGAGCAGCAACTGAAACTCAGCGTTTAAGCAGCAAAGTGGTCCCAGAGTTTCAGGAAGATTTCCCCTCTACTGACCCAAGAAGGTTAAAATTATATTTTTGTTCTCCAGAGTTTACATTGTTGGGTTCCAGACTGGTGTATAGTTGGTTTTTTTGGTAGAGCTATCTAAAATTGAGCAGAAGACACCTGTTACCCTTTAGACAGAATATTTTCTAGTTACTGGTTCTAAGCCTTCATTTTTGTGGTTCTTTCTTCTTCCCTGATACAGCAAGATACAAACTTGGCAATTTTCCTCATGATATCTGTTAAATATATAATGAAAAAATTCACTCCTGAGATAACTTTATTAACCGAGTAGGAAAAGAGGGTTCTCTGTGCTTCAAAATTGAATCCTCTGGTTTGTTATTTCAGCTCATCCCTGGACATTTCAGTGGCAAGCTTAAGTGTGAGAAAAAAAGTGAACAGGTCCCCCACCATTGACCCATGACACGCTGTCTTGATAAGTATTCTCAGTTACTTGGAGATCCTTTGGTTTAGATTCTACATAAATACATATAGCAGTAATGGTATTATATAATTATTGTATAGCATAATACTTTTAGTATAGTCAAGCAGGATTCTTTGGGACTTATTTTTTTAAATCCTGAGCATTTGTTCTTAGTGTAAATTTAACTAAGTTTTGAAACTAAGTAGTGGTGGTTACTTGGTTCAAACAGGGGAAACTGGCAGCAGGAGGTTCAGAGTTCAAGTTAAAATATCCACAAGATCTTAGATTCAGGACTTGACTGTATTCAAATCTGTTTGCTGACTACAGGCCTGTAGTATGTGAACTTAATCACTGATTAGATATGGTCTGTCTAAAAGAAGAAGAATGGTTACTGACTACTGTTTATTTTTACAGTGAACATTAACTTAATACAAAGGTTTGATATGAATTTCTTCCAAGTTTTCTAGTTAACATCTGTTCAGTTTAAAAAAAAATCCTCCTGGGAAACTATATAAATAATAATTGATCTTTTCCTAAAGTCATCAGGCCTGAAGTGGAGGAAAATTTCTGTTGTATCAGTTGTCCGCTGGGTATTTTTCACTAGAGTGTGGAGATAAGCGCTGCCTTCATAAATATTTATCCTGGAATTTTAGCATCTAAAGAAAGAGAGTTGACAGTCTTGCTTAGGAAAATAGTAGTTTCTTTGTAAAGCTAGATAGCAATTTATGTATTATAAATACAAAGGCTCATATTGGTAAATGCTTATGCTAAGGAAAATATTCAATGGAAATATATGGAGCTTAAAAACAAATAAATTAATGAAAAAGGGTCTTTTTATCATCAGCACACTGGGCATATTGCTTTTAAATATCTCTAATACAGATAGAAGATACATTAAGAGACCTATTTAATTCAGGCACTTTGCCAAGAATAGGCAATGATGTTGTTTACAGTTTATTAGTACTGAATAAAGTGAAATTATATTCAATTTCCGCATCTGGAGAAGACATGGCTTACTGAAAGGTCAGGCAATTGAAAGGCTGCCCAGGTTCTACAAAAAGCAGGAACTGAGGGTCTGCTCTGGAGAACCACAGTAAAAGTATCAGCAGAGAATCAAACTGAAAGGAATCCGATCAGAAATGTTTATTCTCTCTCAAATTGCTGTATCACATTTCTTGCAATGCAAATTATTATATATGCTGACTCTCTTTAAACTGATCAAAGGCTATGTGAGAGTAAGTGGAATCTGGAAAAAATAATTGCAACTTTAAAGCAAAAATTGGCGTACCTGACCCAAAATTACTTACAGGCAATTTGCCATGCCTTGTGCTAAGAAAAGTGAGGATCCATTTAAAGTAACCAATTCGTAGCAGCAATGGCATAGATTTGCAAAACGGTACCAAGTTGCTACAGTTACTGGGGAGGAACAAATTGGGTCATTTGTCGTTGGAGAGAGGTTTTTCCACTTGTGATATTTCTTTTCCCTGTGCAGTAAAAAGTCCATTACCACCCATCCTCACAGCCTTCACATGTGCTCTGGAAAAGCTGGCAGTTTGAGTGGGTATATCTGGGATACAAAATATTCAGAATAATCCATCACCTCTCCCTTGTTTTCGATTTTTTTTTTCCTTAGGAAGTCCCTTGGTTTTCCTGGTAACAAGAAGTGATAAACTCTAAATAACACCCTCCTTTGGCGATGCAGAAGGCTTCCCACACTGCCTTGTCCCAGAAAACCTTAAAAAAAAAAAAAAAAATCCTTCACCTTGAGGATTTTCTATGGGAATTGGGAAGCACAAGAAGACAACACACAACTCTGTGTTCCAAGGAGTCTCCATCTAGGGGGAAAAAAAGAAATAGCATGCTCTGAGTGTGGAAGTGAAGTCAATGCTGTAACATTGGTAATTATATACAGTATTAGTAACGCTAGTTTGAGCCCTGCTAATACAGCCCATTAAAAGATTTTGGACAAGGATTTGTGCTGTCCTGACATTCTCTGTGCATCTTTGTAGCCAAAAGAGATTATTATTTTGTATAGAATCTAAACTTCCTAATTTCTTTGACTTGAAAATTTGTCATAATTTCAACTTGCTATCATCTACTCCCAAGCCAAATGCAGCACTATTATTCTAAAGTTTAAATTCAGGAGGAGAGAAAGAGAAATAATTAACAATCTAATTATATAATTTCTTGACTCAAAGATCGTGAATTGACATTCATGAGACAGATCTTTAGCTTCAACTCACGTTGACACCAAACTCTTCTTGCCTCAGTTATTCTCACATGCAATTTCTAGTAGGAACCTGATGGAAAAATGTGTCTTTGCTTTCCTGACCTGTGGGACTCATTAACAGCTGCAGTGACCCTGATGAATTTTGACAAACAGCTCACCTCTAAACAAAATAAAAACATGAACTATTCAGCCAGAAAGGAATCTGCATGAAACAGTTGAGAATAGTTGAAAGGGAGAGCATGTAACTGAACCAGGAACTTGATTACACAGCTATGGAGATGTGCTCAAAATTTTCTTCTAACTGAAATACACAGGCATGTACAGTGGACTGTTCCGGGAAAAAATTGGTATTGCTTGGGGCTGTAGAAAGAGTCTTAGGAGTACCCACTAGTAAAGCTGTGGAGTAGTGTTATTTTTGACTACAGCGCAAATAAATATTTGATTTTACTTTTTTTTAGGGACTCCAGCAGCCTAAAAGTCTCAGTATCACATAAACATTCACAAGTACATCTCCCCTATGAATATCTGTATAGGGTGCGAACACGGTGAGCCCTTGCCATGCACACATGAGTCTGCTTTTCAGTCCTGCCTTAGATTTCCCCTACTTAATTTCTATCTTTCCACTTCTGATTTTCAGTGTGGGATAATAAAACTGAATTAGAGGCCAGATAAAATAATGTACTCCAAAATGGTCTATATTTATTTTTAAAGCAGAAGAGATGGTGTACTTGTTCCTGTTCTCCTGTAACACCAAGGATGTAAGCATTTTGGTAATAATTAACCTGAATGTGAATGCAAAGTAGCAACCAAATTGTTTCTTCAGCATTTATGTATAATCCAAAAGTGGGCTTCTAGACAAAGAGAATTCAAGAACATAATTTATATTTCTAGCAGCACATTATGAAAACTTACTACTCTGAGATCCTCAGGCATGTCAGAAGAAGTCAAGGCATTATTGCAGTGCAAAGAATGTGTTGCAGAGTGAAAAGCAGAGAAAACATTTAGAATGGTACAGAAGGATATTAACTAACCAAACCTGGCCAATGTGACCTTTAGTGTGTTATGCTTTAAGATATTTGACTAGGGATTTGTAATCAACTTGAGGTAGGAAATCATGAGAATGTATTGGGTTTCATCATGTGAAACTCCAGGGTGGAAAGCATGTGTTTTAGGTGAAAAAGAGGACGTTACCAGTTAGTTACACCGGTCAGTTGGAAATCGCAACCAAAAGTAAGGGCTCCTGCACTGCATGAGAGAAGACCAAGTGAAAGAGCAGTAATTGCACATCTGCCAGGAAAAATCTTCACAATAGGATTAGGAATATAGTTTAGGAAAGTTGCAGTCCCTGCCAGTTCAGCATGGCTGTAAAAAGCAGTTACTAGGTAATAGGGTGTTTCTGATGCTCATGGCTTCTGTTTCCTAAAGACAACAGAATGAGGAGTGTGCAGGTTTAGACAGAATACATTGATGGAAATACAAAGGAAAGTCAGACATGGGCTGGGAAATTAGAGGCCATCTACAACCATTTAACTTTATTAATCAGAGATGTCAAGCACTGAGGAAAAAATTGTATAGTATAATAATATGGCTGATGGTGAGCAGGGAGACCACTGTAGTGATTATAAAACTGTTGGCATAACGATAAATATGAACAAATGTTGTAACTGAATTTCCTTCTCTCAAAGCAAGTAACTGTATGATTAGTGGAAATGTGGTTTGAAGTTAAAAGACAATGAATAACCACAAGAAAGAATAGTCAATGGAAAATAAAAATATTTCTTTTAGAAGAAAAATTAATTGCAGCTGGCTGCTAAAGATGATATAATCATGTGAGCCATGAAGTGAAGAGCAAGGTTTTTCTTGCTATGCTGTAACCTGTAGGTAATGAAATCTCTGGTCTGAAGGTTACATTACTTGTCACACACTAATTCACAGTGCTCATCTCTGCCCTTTTTTTGTTCTTGGGTCTGGCAAGACCATATTATCTACAAAGAATGTGGGGGTTTTCCACAGACTTTGAATACAGACTGACAGACCCAAGAATTGAAGCAAATTAGAAGTCTTTTATTCTCCTTTATGACTCTTCCACAAATCAAACACTCATGCAGTACTGCCTTGCATAGACACTTACCAACTGTACCCTTAGGATATCAGCTCTTCAGCTTAAATATTTGTAAACAAAAAGTGAAAAAGTGCTACTATTCACTCACACATACATACACATTCCAGGGGCAACATACATCTTGAATTGAATGTACTATTAAATATTAAATGAGATGTTCTGATAATAGTTTTGCCACAGGTCTGTATCCTGTGGTTAGTTTTTTAAAAAGTGAGATAACATGATGGCAGTTCTCTATCTGTAATTCATTCATCTAAGCATCTTTTACCATATATCGTTCACCTACTTTAACTGTTTAAGTAATTAGCTAAATTAGAACAGTGTAGACTTCCAAAAAAAGAAACTCCAAACCTGCCAACCCATCCCATTCCCTCCCCTCGCTCCCCACCCCCCCGCCCAAAAAAAAAAAAAGAAAGAAAGCAAAACCAATGCCAAATGCACTGTAGGCAAATGGAAGGAGGTGTGAGTGTGGAGGCTACCCATGGAACATCCCTGGGGGTTCCGGATTTACAGCCCTGGTAAAGAAGCTCTGGTACATTTACATCATCTGAGGATCTTACCCTCAAGATTTATGCTTTTCAATTCAGCAAGATGAAAAATTTATCAAGTCAGAAGAGAATGAACATGGAGAAGAATGAGGAGAAAAGGAGGCCCAAAAGCAAGAAAAGATATTAAGGAGAATAGCCAACAAAGAAAGGCAAAGTGTCTTGTATGGTATTTTTTTACTAGTTGTTTGAATTACCCTAGAAGTGTACAAGAAATATCCCTGACAGGATGGATATCTCAATGAAAAGGCAAAAAGTTTTCCCCATCCTGAAACTTCTTTAGCTTTTTCGCTTCTCCAAGGGAATACTGGTATGTTTTCTTGGAGAAGCTAGGTTTCTACATGCATTTAAACAGGCTGCAAAAGTAGTGTCTAGTGTTTTGGCAAGGAGACAGTATTACCCCATTTTTCTCACAATTATGCCCTTCCAGAGATATTAACACATCTTGATTTTTTCCTAACTTGGCTAGTGTCACTGCCGTAACTTTAGATTTGAGAGTTCTCTTTGGGTTTTGATATTTATTTTTTTAGAGAACAAGCTCCATTTGAAATGTTAATAGCGAAGGAGAAGCAGATAGTGCAAGCTATCATTTTGTGCAATGAAAGAGATTACAGATCAAGGACTCAGTATGTAAAGCAAGTTTGCTGCTGGCCTTTGGGATGAATATCATTTTAGGTGATGTAAAGATATTCCATGAGTATTAATACTGTTGTCCTATTCCTCTGTACTTGTCTACAGCTAAGTCTGCAAACAAACTTTACACTATTGTGTTGGTTACTTTAGTATAGTAATCTACCTTACACATTTTTATAATCCTTTCATAAAATGTGAAAGTGAAACTTTGAATGAAATTCAGAAACCTCTGTAAGTGTGTCACCTTGCTGTACAATATTCTCGTGTCCCGTGTCTTCCCCACTGACACGTCTTTTGGCACACGGGGATGACCTGTTCCTGTGCCTGTAAGATTTCGTTCTTGAAGAATACCTAGCCTTCCCGGACTCCTTTGCCCGTCAGGACTGCCTCCCAAGGGACTTTGTCAACCAGCCTTCTGAACAGTCCAAATTCTGCCCTCCGGAAGTCCAAGGTGGCAGTTCTGCTGACTCTCCTCCTTACCTCTCCAAGAATTGAGAATTCTATCATTTCATCATCACTGTGCCCCAGGCATCCTCCAACCATCACATCACACACAAGGCTGTCTCTGTTCACAAACAACAGGTCCAGCAGGGCACCTTCCCTAGTTGGTTCACTCACCAGCTGTGTCAGGAAGTTGTCTTCCACACACTCCAGGAACCTCCTAGATTGTTTCCTTCATCATGCAGAATAAAACCTTCAGCTTTGAAACTTGGAGAGGGAGGGCAGCCCAGAGTTGCACAGGAGGTTGTATGAGAATCTGATTTTACTGAAGTAGTTTTCCAAGGCTATTAAGTAGTTTGTATTTTTGAAAATAAACAATTGCACATATGGATTTTGGATTTTTATATATATATTTTTACATTATCCTAAATCTGCTCTATGATTTAGTAACACTTTGTATTGATTTTCAGTGACTTTCTTAAATGTGGCAAAAATCAGACCAAAGGAAAAAAAAGAATTTGTATTTCTTCCAACAATAATCATCCACTACCATGGTCTAGTCCATTCTTCTAATTCCCTCTTCCCTTTTAAGGATGCAATTTCTAGAAGTCAGACTTTGATACTAAATCCTATCTTTAAGATTTTGTTACATACAGTGACTACATTAGAGGATGAATTCCAATGTGTAAGTATCATGTTACCGAAGGATAAGCCCAATTGAGTAGAAAATGTAGTGAAGCCTATCTGGAGTAAATATAAAAATACATAAGGGTTTTGATTTTTTTATTTGAGGGATGTGTGACTACAATGCTGCATTTATTCACAACATAACAAGGTATTATTTTGTTGTATTTAATCAACTGTATTCTGGTTGAGTAACAGTTATGATTCTCTCCTCTGCATTTAAAACACTTTTCCATTAAGCAAACCTGATATCAATGCAGAGGAACAGGAATGATTCAAATGAGGTTGAACTATAAAGGTTGACAAGTGTCTCACAGAATGAAAGAAGGTGCAGGTGGAGCATGTTTCTCTGAAGTCTGTTTAACGCCAACACACACAGATCTTAAATGTGGGGATGAACTTAACACACAGGCAATTCTGATGAGCTCCTTTGTCTTGGTTATTTTGTGCCCAAATGTTGCAGCATCCATGCTTTCTGTGTGCGTGTATGCTTCTTTCTTAATATATCTGCAGAAAAGTGTGATTTGTCCCTTGGGGCAGAAAGCGACCCTGCCTGTGAGGAAGAGTGAGGGAGGTATGTTGAAGGAAACTATATTGGAACGTATCAAACCCTGAACATATTGTCTTGTTAAACTGAACTTATCCCACTATAGGCTGTGGTGCTAATGGGCCACTAACACAGTGCCAGTGAGATCACTTTTGTACTCAGCAATCCATTCTGTGCCTGTCCAAATCATGACCTCAATTAGGCAGCCTCAGGTTGGTCGCGGTACAGGATTTTTCCCACTAGAAAGCTAATGAAGCCTCCGATCTGTCTTTTTATGTTTAGCATCCTGAATAAAGGTTCTCCTTTCTAAGAAATAAATGTTAGAAATAATCTCAGACTCACATCCACTGTGAAGGAAGAGAGGAATCCCAGTTTCTCATCATGCCATTAAATAAATTTCAACTGCTACCCATTTTCCCTAGGTGAGTAAAATGAAAAGTGGAACGATTAAAATTGTTGGTGATCATAATTTGAAATTTCCTTCCTTTTCTACCCATTTAATCATGTCATTTTCCCTTTAGCTCTCATCATCTCTGATTTACTTAGTTACTGCACTATTAGTATCCATTCTTCTTGGTTTCAAAACCCTCCTTGCTAAATGTTTAATGGTATTTCTTTAAGAACACACTTTTCAGAATTACCAGATGAAATTGTTATCAGTAATGATCAGATCAAAAGAGCACAGTGACCTACATGATACTTATGATATTGTAGCATGTATGGCAACTGCTGCTGATGTTTAAGGTGTTTATTAATTTCCAGGACTACTTGTCCTTTCCCAACCACTGTTTTTCCTCACTGAAGGCTGTGTGACCAAAAAGGACATAATGAGATACATGGTCCCTAATCTGTTTTGGGTTCTCCTTCAAGAAAGATCCTTGCTCCCAAATGCCATTTCTTTCCTGTGGTGCTTTGGAGGGCTTCTCCCCTTCTTCCCACACTGGATCTGTCCCAGGAGGAGATTTTTTGCATTTTGCTTATGAAGAGAAGAGGTTAGAAAAGCTCTTCTATTTGTCCTCTGCCGTGAATGAGTTATACTGGAGAGCTGTTGGCAGTTGTAGGAATCCAAGAGGTGTCTGTTCTGTTCCTATGAATATTCTGGAGAGAAGCAAATCTAAACTATGGCAAAATAAAAATTGCAAAGAACAATAATTGTCTGTACCCCACAGGAACTACTCACTGAACTCATTTTCAACCAGCCAGGCCACCACAGTCTGCTCCGCATGGTATGTGAGCAGCTGTCCATGTTGAAGTGTAGGTTACAAATTAGGCTTCATTACACTTTATTTCATGTCACAATTTTAAACCAAGGATAAGAACGGAGTTTCTAAATAACTTTGCACTGGCTGACTGTTTATTTTACATAGGGAAAAAAAAAACCCCACAAGAAAGGATTCTGTGTCGATGTTTTAGTTTAAGCCAAGAAGAAAATAAACTTTGGAATAAATCAGTTTTGAACGGAGGCAAATAATGTTGTTTTTAGAAAGGTGGCATTCTCAGAAAGGCCAAATCTCAGCTCCTGCTAACTAATGCAGCTCAAACTGCAGAAGAGCAGCGAGTAAAGAATGGGGGCAGCTGAAACGCAATGTGCTTTCAGGTACTGCATGTGCATGGGCCTTATGGACTCTGAAATCATCTTGGCATTGTTGACTTGGCCAGGTAGCATAAGAAATGTGTAGAATAATACTGTCTCCAATCACATTTACTGTGAGGAAGGAGTGAAATTCCCAACCAAAGTAATAATAAAAAATTAAAAGGCTGCAAGAACTGACAGCACATTACAGAGAGACCAGCATAAACTGAAGCCAGGTAACTCAGCCTTGTGATGACAGCTGTAGCAAGAGAAAAAATGGCATAACAAGGGTTCATCTTTTGTTTCACTGACTGAAATGACAATAGGAAATGAAGAAAATTTGACCCATTGTTTCTTCCTCTTCTGAAGTGTTCCTAGTGGTTCTCTTCAGACACTTTTCTCCACAGCTGCCAGTGCCAATCCTCTCCCATGCTGGGAGAGCTCCTGGAAGTTTACACACATACTTATGGAGGAGTTTGTATTTAGTACTTTGCTAACATAGCGCAACTGACAGACTTGTTAGCAAAAAATTTTTTTTTGCTGTCAGGCTGGCTGAACAGTAGGCTACCTTAATTCACTGAATATGTCAAGTAGTATAATTCTGTGAGAGCTTTTTTCTCCTGCTACAAATTCTGACTACATGGTTCCCATAAGCAGATTCTTATTCAGTCCTTCCTGCATGTTACAGTATGGTGCAAAGGCAGGTATTCTCCTGTTGTTTCTTTGAAACACTGTGTTTCACACCTTTTATTTCAAAGTATTTTCAAGGAGAGCTCATAAAGAGATGAACAAATGTACAGTAATCTTTAATTTTTTTTTTTAAAGAAACATTGTTTTGTGAGCAGAACCTGGTTTTAAAAATCATTCTTCCTGTGGATTTGTGCCTTATGTCTCCTAATTGCATCCTACTGCCAGTTACAACCAGTTTCCTCCAGTTCTCTCATTATTTCTTGACAATCTCCCGCTTGCAGCAAGCCTATCTCCCTCTAGCATCCCCAGTTTATTTGGCTGGACAAATTGCTGTGGCTTGGTCAGAGCACATGTGTGCTGATTTGCTGGCTCTTATCTCTGAGAATGGGAAAAGATCTTTCCCTCAGCTAAGGCAATAACTTGGATCTCTTTTCAATAGTCAACTGTTTGCATTATATTTGCAGCAGCTTCACACCTCTGAAAGCCATGCCTTTTAAAAAGTGACCAGGAAGTTCAAGGGTTATTAAGGGAGACAAACCATACGGACAGACTGCATAGATTTCATCTTATCAGGAAACTGGAGAAAACAATGTGACTCCAAATGAATTTGGGGCAGAGGAGAATTGGTAATGATAATCTAGAAACTTTTTGTTGTTTGAAAATCAAATCAGTTTTAGACTTGTATGTGGACATTATAATTTTTTTTAGTTTTTCATTGCTGAGAATAAATGTAAAATCTTTTGTTGATGAAAGGACTGTCAAACCTATTTTAAGTGAATAACAATTAAGATTTTTCACCTTGCTTGTGTTTTTGAATATTGTCTCTGGACTAGGGGAAAAAAAAAACCCCACCCCCTAAAAGAAATGAGAGGATCACTTTTGAGAAAAGATTAAAATTCCATCATCTGACTGAGTCCATCTCAACTAGTGCTTTGACCACTACAACATGAAGGACAGCAGGTCTCTTTTCTATGCCACAGAAGAGAGCAATCCTTCCCCAAGCTTGCTAAAGATGTTGGGGGAAGGTGGTATGGAATGTTATGTTCCCTACCAGAGAAATAATCAGAGAACTGATCTGCTTTACCCTAACAGGGTGCTGTCTTCTGGTGCGTTTCACACTGAGGACATCAGACTGAAGTGCTTGCCCTGATTTGGCTTTTGCTTGTTAGTTGTTTCTAAGATGTCCCTTGGTTTTCTGTTGTTCTCTTTCTATCTGACAATGTCTCCAAGCTATATTTTCTTCAACTTTCATATGTGTAAGCTCTAATTTATTTTCTTGGCGCATATAATGTTTAGTTTTCTTTTGTATGTGTTTTCTTACTAGTTTTCCTTCCTATCCGTATCAGCCAGGTCAAGGGAGCATCTTTGCGATAGTTTACTCATTAACTTGTGTCACTTCAGAAATGTGACACATACTGTATAGGGGTTTGGCCATGGAAAAGTATTGGCATAGTACAGTGTGTTAAAACCATGTATTGATAGGTTTTATATTCCTAATCGCCTAGCTGGGAAAGAAATATTAATTTTAGGGAAATATACAATAGTTCAGTGCTGAGAAATAGGAAACCTTAACCTCTATGACTTTCTAGAAACCAAAGCAGAATTATTCACAGTACCAGAGATTAATGTAGAAAACAGACACTGGTGCTACTTAACCTTCTTCCAAAGCCATTGCTGGATGTAATTTCCAATACAGACTGATAGGTGAACCTATACAAGAAGGGCATGCATCAAAATAAATGTTTCCAACCAGATAAAACAACTGGCAATGCCCCACAATCCCATTAGCTCTAGTGATAGCACTCAGAGTCCTTTCAAAAAAAAAATGTCATTTGCCACAAAATATTATCAAATTGAATGGATCTTTTTTATTACATGGAAAAGATGAAGTAACTTTCTGAATATACTGTATTAAAAAAAAAGTTGAAATTCATAGAGTGAAAAATTATGAGCTTGAGTTTTTATAAGATTTGAAAGGTCAGGAGGGTAAGCAGATGGCTAGCTGTAGAATTTATTGTGCTTTTAGTGATTGTTTTGATGTTCCAGGTGAAACCTTGCAAGCTTATGAGACTGTAAAATTCTACGACCCTGCATTAGGGTGAGGATTATGCTCATAATATGCATGTGATTTTAGAGACCAATCTATCACGATTTTATTATCTGCCAAAAGCTCACAGGATTCAGTGTGATTAATATCTTGAACTACAATTTTAACTATCCTGCAATAGTGCATCCCTTTTTGTGTCCATTTTGCATTTGTTTCCTTTATGAAAATAACACAAATAAGCTTATGATAATGAAGTGATACCCTGGTAACACTGAGTGACTTTTCAGCAACCTTTCAGTACTGAAAAATGACATGATTTTACAAAGCGTGTAAAAAAATTATGTATTCAGCGATGATTATTGCTCACACTTTCTCATGTATAACAAGCTATCCTTAGCAAATTCAGTATTATCAGGGTCTTGGTGCAGTACCTTGAGAGAAGGTTAACAACTTCAGAACAGAGGCGTCGGCACAGGGCTCAGGGTTCACCAGGGCTTATACAGCAGACGACAACAGTGACGCCAAACTGTTACTTCTGTTCTTACGGTAGCCCTGTAGAAAGCAGTCCCCTCTCTTCAGATACATTGTGTTCCAGTGGGTGGAATTTCATGTCTATTTAGGCATATTTTTTAAGTAAAGAGCTGTCTAACCATGTAAACAGCATCTGAGACTATGCACAGGAATTAAGCTGCTCTCCTGGGCTTGCAGCAATAGCTTCAGTGCAGGTCAACACAAGAATACAGTGAATTTGACTGTGAAGCCCATATGACAAGCTGACCTCGTTATTCCCAGGGAGGCTGTGGAGTCTCCTTCTCCGGAGGTATTCAAAGCCTGCCTGGATGAAGTCCTGTGTAACATGCTCTAGGAGAACCTGCTTTAGCAGGGGGATTAGACTAGATGATCTCCTGAGGTCCCTTCCAACCCTTGTGATTCTGTGATTCTGACTTTCATAAATGAAGCACAAGGTCATGCAAGTGGCTTCTGGTCCATGGCTGAAGTTTCTACTGCAGTATTAATAATGAAATGATGGTAAAAATAGTCCCATAGGAGTTGAAAAATATAAATGCCTTGTTTCTGTCTGGAAGAACTTCCTAAACATTTTTTCAAAGATGGCACAGCTTCTGTGGTTGAATATCCCATGATAGTAAAGACAGGGTATGGGGAAAAATTCCAGTGGCTTCCAACTAATCCAGCTCGCCACTGGGTTCAGGCCCCTGTCCGGAAAATACTGACCAAGGACAGAAGGTGGGACAAAGAAAGACGGCCATCAATTTTTTCTTAAACAGTATTTCATTATTTCCCAAGTTGAGAAAGAAAAGAGCTGTATTTTTTCCTCAGTTGAAGAGGTATGCAAGTTTCACATGCAGTAGCTCATTGTGCAGGTTTGTCTATGTGGTGCTATACATCTGCAAGTCTGTAGAGAAGTGTCCTGGTTTCGGCTGGGACAGAGTTAATTTTCTTCACAGAAGCTAACATAGTGCTGTGCTTTGGATTTAGTACTAGAAGAATGTTGATAACACACTGATGTTTTCAGTTGTTGCCAAGCAGTGC
>BOSO01032165.1:0-10840 GCA_018403395.1 Gorsachius goisagi | reverse complement strand
GCAGGGTGTTCTTATCAAGAACTGTCCTTCGTAAGGAGATGCAAATCTTCCTGCGTCAGTTAGTTTGCACAATAGTTAGAAAAACATTTGAGCACTATCTATTAATTTGATTCTCTGGGCTACGCAGCAATCTAGACAATTATTACACAGCATCTTATCTACTAAGATTCCCTTAACCCCTTCTCTCAGTGGAAATTGCTGAAGGTTATATTAGTGTTTTGCAGGCAACCATGTTCAGTGTACTTACGCTCTGCATCAACAGAAAGCAATTTTAACAGCAGTAGTGCTAACACTACATACCGTAAGAAAATAATGCAGCATACTGTGTCAGCAATCTATGGAAAAAAGCAAAACCAGAGTGTAACACAAAATTAGGAAATTATCAACCTGTTATCACCTAGTTTTCTTATAATCCCAAACAATCAATAAGTGTGGAGTATCTGGTCAGTGGCTTAACTTTTAAAAGCTGTATTTCAGTTCTTGTTCAAAAAATACCACATTTTATTTTGTCATGCTTGGAAAATGAGGATTGTCTAAGTGATCCATTAGCACTCTTTTCTCTTGCATATTCTAGTGTATATCCATATATTAAATTATCTGTAGTTATTTGATAGCAAACCTAAATTTCTTTTTTTTTCTTTGCTACAGTATAAATATTTGTCTAATCTTTCAACAGCTAAACATCTCAACAGTAAACAAATATAGAAGTAGCAAAGTTACATTTTCAGAAATTAAGACTAAGGATTTGTCTAAAAAAGACCCAAATCTAAAACTTCAAGATGAAACTGAAGCTTATGATAAAATTACTGTCCAGGCTAACTTTACAACCCATCCAGGTATTAATTTTAGCACTTTAATTATTTTTCTTGTTTTGCTCAAGGTGTGGATTACCATAATGCAAATTATTACTATATCTTCTATATAAGAAGAATGTGTCTATGGCTGTTTATGGTGGTTTTCTACTTTGTTTATTATTCTGTGACCATCAGTATCTCTGAGAGATATCTACACTCTGTAATGAAATGAAAATGAAACTCAGTCTCCAAGTAGAAGGAATTTTTGAGCTTTCTAACTGGTACCTTTACTAAAGAAAAGACTTCAGTCTTTAGTCACTATGTATACCTGTTGTGGCTGGCTCTGAGTTGCATGTAGATTGTGCAAAAAATGTGTTTGCTTAGCAGGTAGTGTGCATGAGAGTACTTCAGGAGCACAGGGAGGTAGTGGCTTAGGCAAACATTAGGTAATTTGGCTAATAACTGGAGGTAGTGATGTGGAAGAAGAGATGCACATGGGCTGCACAAAAGGATCTTGAGCTAATACTGAGTGTTGGATGCATAAATATAAAGAACTCATAATAAATCTATAGGTATAAGGTGTCGCACGGACTGCTAGATATTGATTCACAGTTCTGTTAAGATTGCTAAATCTCTTCTACCCCACAGTCCTCAGACGCATAATGGACACACATCTTGCAGTAGAAATGACACAGAACTGATGCATGAGCCCCTGTGCATCTTTCCTCCTGTCTAACTGAAGAAATGGGTGTGACCTTTGGCTTTCAGCTCAATGTCATACATTAGATATTTGGTAGTTCACATGCTCCCTGCTCTACTCTAGTCACAACATATAGCATAGGCTTTAGGAGGAAAAACTTTGTCTATTTAGCAGAAAGATTATTTTCTGTCTTCCAGATGTAGTCAGTGAATGTGCATAGAAGTGACCTTGCATTGCCAAAGTGAAGTGAAATTTGCTTGTACCCTCGACTTTTCACTGAGGTTTGTCAATAATTTTAACCTTAGATTTTGGGGTCTCTTAATTCTTTGTGATGACTTTTTTTTTTTAATTGAAAACAGTTTCTGGGTGGGAGTTAAGATGTCAGGCTGGTGCGTCTCCTCTATGTCTTGTGCGCCACCTAGTGGATGCTTTTAATATACCTCCAAAGAGTCATCCCTTCAGAGGTCCATGAAATGCAGTATTTGCTTGTTTCCAAAAAGGTAACTCACACCCCAGTTACTTTGTCTAGTAACAAAATATGTCTTAATTCATACATTTCTGTTCAACTTCCAGTTGTGTTTAGCAACATCATAAAGAGTTCTCACTTTAACATATGGCATCGATAATAATTAGTGGCGATCAAGTTTAAATTTAGCCTTCATTAATTCAGAGAATCAGGAAGGACAGTACTTTCAAAAGTTTTAAATACTGTTTGCATGAAACCATGTGAAAAGAACTCACTAAGACGTGTCAGTGAAGATGTTTTACACAGTTGAAACTATGTGTTTGGTATTCTTTCTCCCCGTTGCTAAGCATCATGCATACAATCAGGTTTACTTATTGGCTTTTCACTTCTGTAAATTGAAATTTGTGACTCAGTTCTATTTACTAGAGGCAACGTGTATTACCAGTTATTCTAGTAGTTCATACATGCATTGTTTTTCCTTAAGCAAAGATCCTTTTACACCTAGTAACTTGTATACAAAGTGACGGCACTGTTCGCAGTTGCGAGGAATATATAAAGTACTCCGAAGCATGTAAAATTTTACTGAACAAACTAAGCCTTTCAAAATGAAAAAAAAAAAAGATACCTGAGAACTAGTCTGGAAGTGTTTTTAATAGATACCTGAGAAGTAGTCTGGAAGTGTTTTTATCATCTCCAGACCTAGTTTCAAAAAACTAGGTGGATTTTCATAGTAAAAAAGTCAATAGATGACCTCTAGGGGTCCCTTCCAACCCAAAACATTCTATGATTCTATGAAGTAATTTTAAAATGAGGATATTCTGTTGACATGACTGTGTATTTTCTTTTCTTTTTCAGACTTACTAGAAATAGATGAATTATCCACTTCTTCAGAGGAGCACATGCAAATTCAGGAGAGTTCTAACACACTCTCAGCATCCGAATTGCCCAGCAATAGAAAATTGTACAATCAAACAAACCAACCGGCTGAAAAACAAAAAAATCATAGCTTTGCAGAAAAACAATGAACAACCTAATGCTGGAGTATCAATGCCTAAGCAAAAATTATTTTCACCTCTCTGGAAACTGTACAGAGGCAGACAGGTAAGCACTAGAAAAGAGAGCTGATTATTGTGCATTATGTATCTCAAATGTTAAATCTTAGATTGCTTTTCAGAAATTAATATAATTCTGTGACTCAGTACCTTTTTTGCTTGTGAAAATAAGAAGTGCTGAGAACCCTGTTCTCTGCAATGCCAGGCTTAGGTCTATCTGATGTTTTCATTTGGTAAGACTATGGTGATGGTATGCCAGTCCTGTAAGGAAAGATCCACCATCTTGTCCTGTTCATTGGAATAAATTTTGCTAGAAGGATCTCTGGCTTCCATGGAACAATACAGTAGCAATTTGTTTTACACATAGGTGCATTAGCATTTTTTTGTGATCCAAATTTGTCTTTTAGTGAAATCAAAGATGGAATTATGTTAATTCTTTGTTTCATCTTTGGGTTGGGCAGGTTTGTAGTAATGTTAGTAAGGCCTTCATTACAGGAAAAGTTAAACTTTATAGTGGAAGTGCTGGAGAAGTAGTAGAGAAGCTATGCAAAAAGCTTTTACTTAAGGCTCAGGTTTAGTCCAAGACACTAGAGTTTTGTAAAAACTATTTAAAAGCTGAAGAATGGAAATTTGTCAAGGAAATTTTTCAAAACCTTTAATAAAAGTAAATGCATTCAGAATTTTCTGTAGTAAACCCCTTTGTCTTCAGTATGGCCAGCAAAATGGTGCTTAGGGTTTTCCCCAACAAGCTAGAGCTTGTTGAACTCTGCTTAATACCAGCGATAAACATAGGCACTCTCATCTTGAAGAAAATAAACATTTTTTCAGAAAAGAGAACTACAGAACAAGCTGTTAAGTAGTTGGTTTAGGGGTTTTTACTGCATATACAGTGTAAAGGATTTTTGGCAAAACTACCTGATTGTATCAATTTTTGTTGCATATCACACTTGCAATTAAGAGATTAGTCCAGTTTAAAAACCCACCACCTTGAATTGAAAGTTTTCTACTTTTTTTCCCTCCAATTACTTTCAGGAAAATCATCAGGCAAAAGCTCTGGCAGTCAATAAACATGCATGTGAAGCAACAACTGTGAAACATCTTCTGGACATGGTTAA
Organism: Gorsachius goisagi; assembly: GCA_018403395.1. Taxonomy (NCBI): domain Eukaryota; kingdom Metazoa; phylum Chordata; class Aves; order Pelecaniformes; family Ardeidae; genus Gorsachius; species Gorsachius goisagi. The sequence goes on along the minus strand of BOSO01032165.1, from coordinate 6,713 downwards.
ATACTGGAGTGGTAGTAAATCATTTCACTGTGATGAGAAATTTCTTTTAAAGAATTTTAAACATAAATAGTGTATTCTGTTGATATTTTAAGGGACTTCCATTGACTTTAATTCTTCCTGTCCTAGTGGATATTGTGTATTCTGTAAGTCCATGAGCTAGTACAGTGCAATTTAAATTTTGAATAGTTTGTGGTATATCAACTTCTTTCCTCTGTGGTATGAAAATCAGCATTCTAATATAAGTATGGAAGTAGTTATGTAAAGAATATTTACATAATTGCATAATAAAATTTACATAAATTTTTAAAAAAAATAATAACTAACCCACAACCTTAATTAAATCCACAGGAAGTGAACTCAGAAAGTGAATCTGCAGCATTGCCTTGATGACTTTGGAGCAGGCAAAATGATACAGTTTTGTTAAGTGGGCTAATTCTAATTTTAGCTTAAAGCCTAACTGTTGTCCAGCAAAGCCATTGGCAGGGTGTGAGGCTTCTGCTTACACTCCTGGGGGCTATTTGTAATGCAAGGTGTAGCAAGTAAGACTGCTTCATTGGTCTAGGTGTGGCAGTGCCCCACTGGGTAGTGTAGGGCAAAGGCTCTAGACTACCTGTACCCTTTTTTTTTTTTTCCTCTGCTGTGTGCCAGCTAACACAGCTAGGACAGAAGAGAATTTATACAGAGCTGGAGATAAGCCTGGTTCTGATTATTCACACCAGTCAACTGGTCTCTTCTGAAAAGTTACTGACACAGCTTAACACTGTAGTGTCCCTTACACTGGGCTTGCAGCAAAGCTGTGTCTGAACCAGAGCATTTAACTCATTTTGGTTAGTCTATTAGTCATTCAGATCATGGCTGCATTCACAAATCTTTGACGTTGTGTGGATAATCGGTTGTCTCTGGACTGTGGATTAAGAAATAAGTTTGGAGACCTGAAAAAAATGTTTTGCACAGGAAGCAGTGTTATTTTTAAAACTTGCAGCATTAGTACTTTCTTTCAAATGCAGATGTTTCAGTTACTAAATCTACAAGAAACAGTTGCCTTTTTATCCATGTAGGTTTATATGACTAAACTCTACTACAATCCTGAGTCATGCAACTAATGCCACTGAAGTTCATGGAAGTCACTGACAGACTACGAATGAGGCAAACTGTTGCATTATCAGGAAATGTAGAAAATATGTGTTTAATTAGCCAAACTTGATTTTTGTTTTGTTTTGTTTTTTAAATTTACAGGTAAGGCACCACCTGTTTTCTGTAATGTGAAAAAATCCAAAAGTGGATCAATAGAAAGGTTCTGCAAAAACTCATCAAGAAATTAATTGCCTGCTCTCAGAGGGGAAAAAAACCTTTACTAAGCCACTTGCCAGAGCAAAAACAACAGCATGGCCTGAAAATTAATGGCCTGATGTCAGAATTGAGCAGTACTAACTGGAAGATTTAGCTTATAAAATTTGCCATAGGGTGTCATTGCATTCAGTTGGATGCATTTATAAAGCTTTAGGACTGGTTGCACTGTTCTCACCACTTAGGTGGTTCAATCTCTGTACACCATGTACTTTTGCCATAATTTTCTCTCTGACAGAATCTAGCTAGCTGTGAACATGGGTTCTGTGAGGAATATTATTTTACAGGATTTTCAGTTTGTCATCGAGTTTCAAAAGAGGAGATGATGACTCAGGGTTGCTGGTCTGACAACTCAGCCTCCTCAGAACCTTTTTTCAGCCTTCGTTCCACTGAACATTGGAAGAATTTGCCTCTACTTTTTTTTTCTGAAGATCAGAAAGGAAAAAGGTTGTTCCTGGAAATGTGGTTTCTCTGAATTCATTCATGTTGGCCTTCAGTCATCTGAGTAACATCACACTCACTGGCCTCTCATTCCAATTACTGCACCTTACCTCCTAGTTTTTGCTAATTATATAAAAACTTCTCATGTCTCCTTCAAACATGTGGATTCTGCTTGCTTACCATCTTGTTTCTACTCTGCATTTCTCACTAAGACATGGATGAGACTTCTGTTTTTCTAAATCTTTCTGTAATCTAATTATTCAACTTTGGCGATAATGAGTTTTACCTTCTGCTGAAGAACAATTGAACAATTTCCTTTGCTCATTCCCTTCTGACATCAGGCAGGCATCAAGAATAATATGTGTTGTTTTGCCTTAAGTAAATTATTGTAAGGCGTGAACTTGAAATTCTTATTTTGCTGGCTTCTCATTGGTGATCAAGCACAAACCCCATCTTTCTTTCCCCCTCCTCTCTTTGTGGTCATTTCAAAACAGCAATCAAAGCAGCAATCTCTTTCATCGGTCTTGATTCTCTGGTCATCGTTTATCATGATGCTGTTCAGGAACATTTATTTCAGCCATGTAAATTACAAAGGCTATGAACAGACAGGCATTCAGTTAAGTGTGCATAACGTTTTCTTTAAACAAAGAAATAGCCCTGCTGTTGCTATTGCAAGCTAGTTGTAGTTCATGCTTTATGCATGGACACTCTTGCTGATAAGGCAAGGGGTAAAAAAAAGGCAGGAGAAAATACCTTTATGATAACCCAAGATGAAATTAATTTTGTTGAGGTTAAACAGTTTGTGTTCTTCGTTCAGTTAAGGGCTTCAGTTATTTATGATATTTTGGAGTAGAGATAGGAAGTGGTTTTGCTGTTGGCTGTTTTAACAGTGCTAACATCGAAACACTCTGAGCTGACTGAGAGATTAAAATATCAGAGGTAATAGTGTCATATTCTACACTAAAAAACATGTCTCTGTCTTCTCTTGTTCGTTAATTTGTGAGCTGTAAAAGTAAGTCTTCTGGACTTCTGAACTAGGTAGACTGGTGGTATTCAATTCCATAAATGAAAATATGGATATGCTGACAAGAAGCTCTTCTCTGCTGGGTGAATATAAAAATATTTTTATTACTTTATAAGTAATTTTATATTTAATATTATTTGTATATAATAACATATTTAAACAAGATTATATTTTATATTTATTATTTCTGTCTTAATTAAAAATGTAATAGTTAAATATTATAAATTAAATACAATTTTGAACAAATGTTTTATAGAGTGAAAGTAGATGGAAATACCACTTAATATTTAATTAATGAAAATACATGCAATTCCATGTAATGGCTGCTGAAGCTTACTAGGTTTACATCACTGCTGCAAAACATGAAATAAGGAAGCAGTGATCTTTAAGACTCCATGTGTGTTACCTAAAATCACTCCCACAGCTGCAGATGAAGAAACAAATGATCCCATTTACTTACATGGTGTAGTTCTGTGATTCAGTGGTGATGCTGAACTCTGTTGAAAACACTAGCTTTTTTTTTCCTTAATTTGTTTTTAAACATCATCAGATTGCTTTGACATAGCAGCTGGATCAATGTCCAAAGAGAACATCAGTCTGAAGTTTTTTAAATATGGAAGAAAACACAGATATTTACAGCTTAAAGGTGAGTTTTAAAGATACTTCTTCAGTAGTATTATCTGAAGCAAATCTCAAACAACATTTTATGATAGGTGTAATTCATATATGGTGGCCAGATTGTGATACTTTTATTCCCATTTTAAGTGTAGACAGCAGTCAAAAGGTGATGGTATTTAAATGTTGACTGTGACTTCTTACATAAGCATATTTAAATAAGCTCGGTTTTAGCTGATGCTTGCTTATTTAGTGAAGTTTTGTACCTAGCTAATGTAGATTTGCTTAGCACAATGAGGGTAATAGAATGAGAAAACAAGTCTGCTAACTGTAAATTTAGGAACAAATTGTATTCAAAACTAAGCTGTATATCATGCTGTGCTTTTTTATCCTGGTGATCTAGGTAACTTAGTAAAACAAGCAACGTGTTTAGTTTACCTGACTGCATGTATCCACTTCCCTATATTTCTCATAAGTGTCATTGGATCATCAAAATGGGGAAAGCCTGGAATCTCTGCCAAAACAGTACATTTTACCATGATAGTTTCCTTGCTGTCTATATTCTGGAGTCGAGCTAGGATCACAGAAAAAGCATGCCAATTGTTGAGGCATTTTCTATAATGGTAATGCCTAATACACCTCATTAGATGTTGGAAACCAGAGATGAACTTGCTAGTAAATCTGTACGAGGGAAACTCTTGTGTAAACTCCAGGAATCTGTTTAGTATCCAATCAATCTGCTTTCATTCTTGTATTTTTCTCAGAAAAATCTGGTTTCTCCTTTTCTTGTGGATATAAAAATTGAACAAATGTTAAAGGACTTGGAAATACCACTTAGCATTTAACTAAACACTATTTGCTAACTCAAACACAAACTCGTGACATGAAAGATGTAAGCGGTTATGTACACTGCTCCTAATGTTGTTATAAACATCAGTGATGAGAAACGCTCATTTTTTAATCTCTTAATTTTGGATATAGAACAAAATGTGTATTTGCGATCTTGTATCAGTATTTTCCAACAAAGGTAGTACAGTGTTGTACTTTGGATACTTTTACTCTAGTTGGCTTTCGTATTGATTGTTTTCACGTGGTAGAAGATCTCAGTGGAGTCCAACTAATAAAAATGCCTGAATGGAAATTCTGATGAGACTTTTTCCTTCAAGAAGACTCAGTTTTTTGGATTGTGGTTAATGGTTTTAAGTGCTTGGAAAAACCAGTAGTGGAATACCAAGCATTTTTTTCAAAAATTTAACTACTTTTTACCTCAGAAAAGACTGAACTTTTGGGGAAGAAGTTAAAGAAATATGAACTGTAACTTATCTTACATTCTAGCCTCCCCCTTAGACAAGACTTTGACTTTTTTGGAAAACAAAGGTGTACAATAAGTTAGCATCCTCATATCCAGATGCAAATGTGATGTGATATAGTACTCTTTGTGTATGTGGTATATGGTGTGCATGTTGTTCTAGTCAAGCCTGTGCCTCCAAATCAGAAGAGACTTTATGAAACTGATTGGTTAAAATAAATCGTATAGATTTCAGTCCACAGGGTCTTGAAGCATTTTACAAACTAAGCAAAATAGTTTTCATTTCATTAATGACAAGGTTTTCAGTAAATGGCAGCTGTCCATTCTAACAACAGAGCTGTGATAAGTAATCAGCTTTAAAATAGAAAGTGAATTTGGTTGACAATGAATACTGCCGGGAGAAGACTGAAAATAAGAGTACGTTTAACTGTATCGAAATTTAATTAAAATACTCTGTAGCTGTATTGTTATATAGCTGGAGAAAAATGATGAAGCATTTGGTTATGATAAAGAAAAATGTTATGGAAACTTTTGCCATGAAATTCCAAGAATTTCTTTAGGATTCATCCAGAAAATGGATGTTTGAATATTGTAGGAAATAATCTAGTTTTTTTTAGAACTGCAAAATCATCAACAGGTAACAAAGGAAAATATTAGCTTGAAGGAATGGCTTCAACACTGTGATAAATTTGAGGAGCCTGTAAAAACATGGCAGCCACAGCTGCACTTCAAGTCCAAAGCATAAATGAAACAGACAAATAAGAAGCGTATTTTTTCTTCTCAGCAGTCACGTTTGACTGAAAAATGAAACCTTGTCCAGTATTGTGACATGGCGGTGACTTGCTTTCTTTTATGATTCTGTTCAGTACTATGAAGCTGTGTGTCGCTCTGCCTCTCTCAGTGTATATTCACCTTGCTGACAAGACCCTTGTAGTGTTAGAAGACTAGAGGACAAAAAGCATACTTGTTTGCTTTGACTAAAAATGTGCCTAATGTTGTGAAAACCAATTTATTATATCTCTCAGTAAGTAGGCAGGTGGTAGAATGATTAGGGACAGACAGGGATTTCATATGAAAAGTTGGAAATACTGAAGTAAGAGAGTGGGTCAAAGAGGTTTTGTGGAGGAAGAGGACAGATTTTTAGCAGGGGGGAAGCTGTTAACTTTAAAAAGTACAAGAATGCACAATCAGTGTTCAGCAAGATGTGCTGTCAGTGTTGTTACTGACATTTTCCTCTGCTTTATTCCTTAAATAAGTGATAACATGCACAGAAGCATGGGTGAGATGCTGGGGAAGAGAAGGCTGCCCCAGAAGATGGCGCTGGGACCCTGCGGCAGCTGTTCAGGCATGCCAGCTGTTAGAAGTGGGGCAGCAGACTGTTTGCATTTTGGGTCTGTGGCTGGCACAGATGGACCAGCACTCGGCATCATAGAATCATAGAGTGTTTTGGGTTGGAAGGGACCCCTAGAAGTCATCTAGTCNNTAACTAGATCAGGTTGCTCACAGCCCCTTCCAACCTGGCCTTGAATGTTTCCAGGGATGGGGCCTCCACTACCTCTCTGGGTAACCTGTTCCAGTGTTTTACCACCCTCATTGTAAAGAATTCCTTCCTTATATCTAGTCTAAACCTACCCTGCTTCAGTTTAAAACCATTACCCCTTGTCCTGTCACAGCTGTACCTATTAAAAAGACTTTCCCCGTCTTTCCTATAGGCGCCCTTTAAGTACTGAAAGGCTGCAATCAGGTCTCCCCGCAGCCTTCTTTTCTCCAGGCTGAACAAGCCCAACTCTCTCAGCCTGTCCTCATAGGAGAGGTGCTCCAGCCCTCAGATCATTTTAGTAGCCCTCCTCTGGACCCGCTCCAACAGTTCCATGTCCTTCTTGTGCTGAGGGCTCCAGAGCTGGACGCAGTACTCCAGGTGAGGTCTCACCAGAGCAGAGTAGAGGGGTAGAATCACCTCCCTCGACCTGCTGGCCA
>BOSO01032159.1:0-11063 GCA_018403395.1 Gorsachius goisagi | reverse complement strand
ATCACAGAGGCGCTTCCACTACTGCTGATTGGCTTGGCCTTGGCCAGCAGCAGACACAAGGAAAACTTCTAGCAGCTTCTCACAGAAGCCACCCCTGTAGCCCCCCCACTACCAAGACCTTGCCACACAAAACCAATACAGGTCTTTTTAGTATTGGCTAAGAGATGAGCCATCTTGTAAATACTAGCTCACAGCTTCATAGTGTCATGTGATGCTTTCTTAAGATGCTTCATCAAGACTAATGACATTTTTATTCACTGCTGTACAGAAAGGTAAACAATTTACTTTTTATTAATGTTGAGAGAACTTGTTAGTGTTACGTACAGGCTGTTATTCCTTTTTCAGAAAATACTCAGTTGGAACTTTGAAAGGTTTTTGGTTTTCTCTCTATTGCCTTATGTTTATGTGGAATGTTTATAGAAGGAGAACTGCAAAATTTCAGCACGCTGCAAGTTTCTAAGGGCTGTGATCCCCTTTAACATACACTTTTTACTGGCTTTCAAGTACAATAAAATAATGATAGGCTGTTCTATGCCATCAGTTGTTGTGTTGCCATCAGCTGCATTTCTTGAGGTTTCAGTGAAAAGGCATTTAAAACCTTGTAGTGCTGTTGCATGTGTCCTATATAAAGTAAAAAGTGATGATGGAGATCATTCTTAAAACTTTAACTTTACTGCTGATCATGGAAAAGAAAGCTAGCTTTTGTCATTTGTTTTTCTTCAGGTCACTGATTTTTAGCAACTGTCTTACCTTAAAGGAGTTTCACCTTTTAAGGCTCAACATGTTAGTCTTAACACTTATTAGCCATGATTACTTTTTAGACTAAAATAATTTTTATATTATTTTTATTTTGCAAGTCAGCCCTTTTATTAGTACTTAGGATGAGTCTCTGTTGCACAAGTAAAGATATCTTACCTCAAGCAGTCCCTGCTGTGCATCTGTAAGAAAACATTATTGCTTTGAAGTCACGAAAACTGTGTATCCAGCTTTTTTCTTGTTAGCCCTCTTTTAAAATATTTTGTGTAGTTCTTTCTCATAGTCGAAGCTGATTAATTGTGCAAGTTAAACACTAGAAAGTGAGGTGAACATGCTTGAAATCAGGAAGAGCTGAAGTTTGTGTTCTGCAAATAAAATAAAAATTAATCAGTATAATGGATTGCTTCAATTTTCAGTTGTATGTCCATCTGTGTCCTGTGTCCCTTTGCCTGCCTGCCCCACCCCCCCAGTCAAACTAAATGTGCTTTCAGTGGTAATGGGCTGGTGGAGTCCTTGGTCATGTTCTCTGGATGGATTTCACCTGTCCTAGGAGCTCAGTGGAATAATGTGTTCTTGGCAGTCCTTTCAGACCAGTAGTCAATGATGAACGTCTTCCACTTCAGGAAGAGAATGTTGTTTTTTCAGAAGAGGTTGATAATGAATAGCAGCTTCAGGGAGTTTGTGGCACAGAGGGGAAACATGCTCAGTTCAGGAAGGTTCCATCAGTAAAATTATTATTCCAAGTCATCATTCTCTCATTGTGTTAGGTCTCCTAATGGTAAAATATGTTAAGAATCTGAAGTAGGACTTGGCACATGGAATCTTAAAAGCTAAAAGGGAAGGAGGAATATAGTATTTGATTTTTTCGGAAGTTAGGGGCTTTACATTTACTGCTTGCTCCCTTTTCTAGGACACAGATTCAATGGTTGCCTGTGCTCTTATCTGCTCAAATGCATTTTCTTTTTATTCCTTGCCCAGCTGAATTCAGGCATACGCACAGAAGCTGATCTCTGAAAGGCTAGAATGTGTTTAAATGTTCAAAGGTATGTTAAATCAGGGGAGGGGGTGCATTGCAACTTTTCTGACTGCCTTTCTATTTCTATTTTTGTTTATATTCCTGCTTTTTTCTATTTCAGAAATGACATTATTAACCTCGTTAAAAATGAAAACCTTCTTGTCAAAGATACCTTAGTTGCAAAAGGGAAGCTGAATGCTTATTTGTGTAACTTCTTATCAAAATCTGAGTTCATGTCATAAATACAGCTGCAGTGGAGAAGATTAAGGGGGACGGGGGGGCTGAGGTAAAGGAACAGAACTTAAGACAGTTTGATTCCAAGGAGGGAATTGAATTGCTACGTAACTGGAATAGAAAATATTAACTTATATGAAATTATTATTTTAAATGAACAAGTAGTTTAGAAGCACAGATACACAAATTACAGCATTGCTTGTGATGATTTCATGTTAATCTGTCCTTTAAAGAAAATTAACAAGTAATTTTGAATCCATCATGCAAAGTATGTGGTGCAGCAGGGGAGATCCAGGAAAGAAACAAGGAGCTCAAATTAATCTGTGAACTTGTTGACAGCCTCGTTTTTTTTTTTTATCTACAGAGAAATTAGAATTACACTGATGCATCTTTTGTCGCAACAATTAATTTTCTAATTAAGAAAACTGAATAACTTAATTTCTATCCCATCATATGCTTTCCTAGTGCTTCTGTGAGCTAGTTCTTGTATTAGGGGAATGCATTGAGGGCCCAGTTAAGATGTACATGAGTGGTGGGTTTTACAGAGCTATGTAATGTTTTCTGGAGTAGGGAAGAACTTTCAATCAAAATCGTTCTGGCAGAAAATGTATGATGCTTGATGTTTCCTATTTCATTTAGGTTTTGCTGAAATTTCCTTTAGAGAAAATGAAACAGAAGGGATCTGCAAAGTTCAGATATTTCTTAAAAAAAAAAAATCAAATCTGATAGTTCAAAATTATTTTATTTCAGAAATCTCAGTTTTATTTTGTGGGGAAAAAAGGCTCCACAAAAACCCAAACAACAACTTAGAACAATGTTTGAAATGGAATCAGAATACTTTCTTTATGATGTGTTAGTTTTTCTATGTTCACTGGACTAGTTAGAGTGCCAGCACAGTTCAAATAACCCACTCAAACAACAAAATCCTTCTCCCACAGATATTTCATAGACATCTTTGCATCAAAACATGCCTTTGTGAAAAAAAAAGTCTTTGTCCAGCTTATAATCAGGTAACAATAAGAAAGTCATCTGCCTTCTACTGCAAATAAATTTTAGCATATTTGCACATGCAAGGTCATATTGTTTTCTTTAAAAGTAGCCTAGACTACTTTGTTTCACCATTAGTACCTGCTCTTCAGATGGATTTTTGAAATAGCGCGTTTCGTGACCTGAGACTAATTGAACCAAGAGCCTCTGCAGTAAAATACACACTTGAGACAGGAGAGTTCAGCTTGAACTAACCACACAAAGGATAAGATACTAAAGCCTGTTTCTTCACTCAATAAATCAGGAAAGGTACATATGAGTGACAGAGCACTGGAACAGGCTGCCCAGGGGGGCTGTGGAGTCTCCTTCTCTGGAGATATTCAACACCCACCTGGATGATGTCCTGTGCAACATGCTCTGGGTGGCACTGTTTTAGCAGGAGGGTTGGACTGGATCATCTCCAGAGATGTTTCCCTGGAAACATTCAAGGCCAGGTTGGATGGGGCTCTGAGCAACCTGATCTAGTTAACGGTGTCCCTGCTCACTGCAGGAGGGTTGGACTAGATGACCTCTAGGGGTCCCTTCCAACCCGAAACCTTCTATGATTCTATGATACCTTCCACCCTTGGCATTCTGTGATTCTGTGAGCGGTGATGGCTTTGTCCGTTCAGCCTTCTCTCTTGGGTAGATAGCTTTTTCTGAAATATGGTTTCGGCAACATCACTGTCAGGTTCTCTGTTTGCGGTATGCTCTTCTGTGCCTTTGGAAAACTACCAGAAATCTTTCCAGTAATTTCAATTATATTTTATATTATTAAATTTTTAATTTTAATTAAATGTGAGTGAAAGTTCCGACCTTGTTAATTGAGTAATTTCCCTATATAAAAGATTGTCTTGTACACATGATGATATTTAGTATTTGTATGAAAATTGTACCAGAAAGGAAGACCCACATATTTAATAAGTCCATGTCCTTTTCTTAAGTTTTTTCAAGTAGACTTGCTATACAAGCTGTGAAACTTTCACTGGTGAGAGTTTTTGTGAGTCTGTAATACATTTTTACTGAAGGCAGAAGAGGAGAGATAAGGAGCAAAGGATTAGCGTCCATTAAAAACCTGAAATTAAAGATGGAAGCTTTTATAATTTGCTCCAAGATTACTGTGATTCAGTCATTCCAGATTTCTATTTTGTAATGTGCTTTAGCAGGAGGGTAGAACTGAGTGACTCTGCTACGTTTTTTAGGCAGACACGCAGTCTCCCCAGATTGCTCAGTAGGATTTAGAATTGGTGATTTGTTGTTGTTTTTTTTAACTTAATTCTTCCTTTCATATATGAAAAAGAATAATGGCATAGCTTTGAAGCCCTTTCTTGAATTTATTTGTGAGTGACCATAAAATTTAAGACTTATCGTTAAGAATCTTTGCTTAATTGAAACTTTCTAATAAAAATAATTTTTCTCTGCAGTTTTGTTAGAGGGAAAAAATACGAATGTAAAAAGTTACTTCCAAATAGCATAATTTTTACTTTTTATAATGGATTGTATAAGTAATTGTGTAATGGGGGGGAGAGGGATAGAGTTTTTGTTCTATCTTATCACCTTCCTGAGGCCTCTAATTAAAAGATGGGAAGTTGTGATGAATGTTTGTCCTGGTACAAAAGACAGACACTTAGATTAATTTTCTCAGCTTTCTGTGAGAGTTTGAATAAAGATTTCCTGCATCTTGCAAGAAAGCCTCCAAGGGTGCTCTTAAATGTTGCCTTACCTCTGTCCAGCTAAAGATTTTTTCAATGTCCAAATCAAATGTTTATTAAGTTACAGAGAAAACAGAAAAACACCTTTAATCTGGGTTTTAGGGAAATTTGGTTACCAATCTTGCTGTTTAAAAAAAAAAAAAGGCATTTAGATGCAGCTATATCTCTATCTACACCATATCTGAATTCCATTTAGAGAAGCGTGTCCAAGTAACACTAATAGCAATTACATTTTCAGATTGAAGGCATGGTTGTAAGCCCTTAGCAAGGAAAGAGTAAGCAGAAGAAATGTTCATATGCAACATGTTCTCTCTGGGGAGGTTAAACAACCAAGCAGATTTATTGCGGAATGTCTTTAAGAATTGTACCATGTTACCAGGTCTAACTTCAAGGGAAAGAAAAAAAAGAATTCACTGACTAAATTTTTTCCTCAAGAAAGAAGGTCAGAAAAAAACCCTGCAGTTACAGTCTGACAGCAACACTTTTCTCTTCTTCAAAATATTTCTTTTTTTTTTTTTTTTTTTTTCCTTTTAGTGTTAGTGAGTTTGGGATTTGTGGGGACATAAGAGGGAAGGAAGCTGCCAAGAAATACAAAGTAGTCCAGTAGTGCAGCCTTCTTGATTTGATGGGGATCTTTTAGACTGTCACAGATAGTGAATTTTCTGTGGAGACTAATGTACACTAAATTATCTTGTTTGTACACTATCCAAAGATTAATGAAGGAAAAAAACAAGGATTTGTGGGTCACTTACATCAGCTTTTATCCACTGTCTGTGTTCAGGAGGGAACTGAAGTATTGGATGAACCTATTTATACTGAATAACGGAAAATATCTGTCAGTGCTAGTGTCCCTACAGATGAATGGGTTGTGGTATCGATGGGAGATGTTTTCTTGTATTAAGAGGTGTGTAATTCTGCTTCTCAGCATTTGTTCCAGACAACATGACGACAATTACTATACAGTTCTGTTTTTTGAAAATGTGTGATGCCTCTGTGTTCTCATGAAACCTTAAAGACTTTTGCTATCATCATTATTTAACAACATATTTTGGTCTTTTACATAGCTGGCCAGATCTAAGCTTTTAAAGCTTCTCACGAGTGTAATTTTCAGTGATTTTGCTGATAAAATGCTATCACTGAAAAGAGCTGGGATCGCTTTTTTTTTTTCTCTCAGGAAGAGACATTAGTGAGACTTCCTGAAAAGAGGTGCTCTGTCATTTACTTGTCTCTATGGGAGTTAAGGCAAGGAAAATGTGGTTAAAACTTAGAAAGAAAGAAAGAAAGAAAATCTTCAGACTGAAAAGGGAACACCTCTAGAGCATATTGACCCTCCTAGAGCAATGAAAAAGTAAGAAAATCAGCAGTGAGAGTGTTTTTGTTTGGATCTTGTTGCAGCATGGAAAATAAACAGACTTGGACACCAGAACTCTTTGGTCATGGATATATGAAGTTGTATGAGTTGTATGATGTCCCTGTTCTGTGGCAGAGAGGACATGGTCCAGAGAAAAGCCAGGTGGGACAGTGTAGTGGCTCTAGCTGGGCTAGCAGGGCCTGGGGGTGTGTGTCTCACTTCCCTGCTGCTTCGAGGCTCTTGGGTTCACTCTCTCCATACGTGGCCCTGGAGTGCACCAGACGTAGTACTGAGTAGAAAATAGTCAATTTGAATTAATCTTTTTCAAGTTCACTTGGCACCTAAGAACTTGCTGTTACAAACATCTCAATACCTTCATAACTTTCACAATGGTAACAGGTTGCTTATTATTTCTCTATTTTTATAACTAAGTAATTACCTGATGCTATCGTGTTAAAACACTGTCAGCTAGACTCCCATCTATTCCAACACCTACAGATCCTTTGGGGATGTTCAGGTTGCAAAGCATGTAAAATGAAAAAAAAGTGTAGTTTTGCCAACACTTATATAATCTGAATGTAGGATACGGTGTTAAAACATGGTGCTTAACAGTAATGAGCTGTTTTAAAGTTTTGGGTTTTTTCTTGTTTCTAATTCTGCGCAGCAGTTGACCTGTGTCCAAATCAGTGATACCTATAATGTCCATTGAGACTATCTGTTTAACAGAGAATTTTATTGTATGTCCAAAGGACAAAATTGCTTTACCTGAAAGTGTAATAAAAACTTAATACAGAATTTTGAAATATACTGACTCTTAAAGACTAATATGGCTTATTAGATTTCAGATGGGAAATCAGATTTCAATGGGAAAAGTAAAAGTAAATCTCCTTTATGAAAATGAAATCTTCTTTGCTCCGAAGGCAGATGTTACACAGGCAAAAATGTTAAAAGTCATACCATAATATGCAAACAAAAGTCAAAATAATACCATGATGAAGGGCGGTTACCATTTCTGGTATCTAATGTACCTTGCACCTTCAGGAATCCACCTGAATGTAGACATTTACTGGGAAAGTGAAGAAGATGCTGCTGCTGAGCCAGTTAAGGCAGATTAGCTTTTTGTGGTAGTAAAATTATGATGGACTAAAGAATTTGATGAACGTTTCCAGTATGTCAGCTTAGAAACTTTAAATGTTTAGAAATGGTGTATTAATGCAGGTGGTGCATTAGATTAAGTATGGAGTCAGACAAAAAACCTCTCATCTCATCTTTCTGGACTGCATTTATGCTGTAGCAGAGCTAGCAAGAATAGTCTGTCTTTTAACCAATTCCAAAACAGGGGATCAGAAGCTTAAACTGAATTGTCCCAGGGATCTGTTAGTATGTCCTTTCATGGCTACATCACTGGCTAGGGTTCAGGACACTGTTATTAATGTTTCTGCCACAGATATGCTGTGTGTCCTTGGGCAAACTGCCATATTTTTGTGGTCTCATGATCTGTTTTTCACCTAAACGGAATTCTGGGGACAGAGGCTGATGACTGCTTTATCTTTAAAATATGTGACACAATGAGCCACTAATTTTGACTGGGCCCTACAATGAGTTGGATAGATATTGGATAAATTGTGCTAGAAAATGGGCTGTGTCATGGCAATTTTTACAGTTAGGAAGACAATGATTTACGGTAGTAGGCATGAGAGGTACAGTTGGGTCCAGGAACCAGTATAATTCATGAAATCAAGCTATACACAATTTTGTATTTGAAGTATATATGAACCATATTTAGCTACAACTTAGTCTGCCTGTCTGAAGTGGCACATATGGGAAAATGAACTGCAAACAAACATCTAAAAACTGTTGGCATAATATGTCTGAGTATACAAGGAAATATCTTTAATACTATGCAACTGGAGAGGAGGATGTGTAATAATTGATTTCATACCATTTGGTATAAGGAAAACTTGTGTGCAAATGCAGGTCAGGGCCGTGTAAAATCAGTGTCAGCCTTCAATATTATGCCTTTACCAATATACGGAAGTCTTAAATATTTCTGAATTTTGAGCTTGAAAACAAAAAATTAGGAATTCTCATTCAAATTTGGTACATTTTATGTTGATCAGTATATACCCTGGATAATCTTGTCTTGTCCAGGTTTCTGTGTCTTGTAAAAATTTGTTTGCACTATGAGCCAATAATTTTGGACAAGATATTGTGCCTGTGGCATAGCTGGGCCCTGAACCAGAAATGTCTGTCTTTAGCCTCAAAGCTGCTGTTCTCCTAGCTCATTATGTTTACCTGGAGGAAAAAAAGTCTTGCATCCTGTATTTTATGGGTTGTTTTCAGTAGAAGCTATTCTTCTAGTTTTAAGTACAATTTTACTCCCAGTAGGATTTTGTTAATATTCTTTTTGAAGCTTGAATATATTTTCTTCTCTTCTAATTTTTCCCTTATCTATCTGACAGCTCTGGGTTTTTGTGCATCTTTTTTCTGCAGCTGAAATAATTGTGAAGTGTTTTCTTAACAATTTTTGGTAATATTTTATTTTGACTTTGTATGCCAAATCAATGCATAGATGAGCTATGAATACAGGACCTATTATCTAACTGCTTTAGAAATAGCGATGTCCATTGGGCCCTAGATTACAAAAATAATAGTTGGAGACCTCCCAATATCTTCCCTTCTTTCCCTGCCCTTGTGTGAGCCCCCACGTACTTTTAAACTATGAAGTCCTGAGTTAGATTTGGCTTAGATAAAGTTCTTGGAGAAGTTGAGCACAAGGAGCTAGACATGAGTGAGAAACCACTACTGCCTGGGAACAGTGTAAATCTCAATTTTGTTCATGTACTTGGTCTCTGCGAGGATAAGGCCCCGACCCCGCAGGGAGGCAGAGGCAGTAGTCTGTTGAGCTTTCTCAGCTTCACTGCCAATGAGACTGTAAGACTGGGGCCTGGCTGTTTGCTTTTGCACGTGGCTGCTTAGCTGAAGTAAGCACAAGCTATTACTGCTTTTATGCACATGCGTGTGCACATACACATACATGTATAATATATATTTAGCATGCTTTAACAAAACATTGAATACAACAAACAGTGGCAATGAAAATTACATGCTGTTATAAACATTTTTATTTTAAACTAGGTTTTATGCTGTGATGCTGCAGAGGCATCTACAACATAATCAGCTTGGTAATAGAAGAAAGTAATTTCTTACAATGATCCTAGAGCCCTTTGTTAATGTCAAGGATAATTTGGGCTGACTGATTTGATTGCTGCTCTTTTCCGGCAAGAGGTCTCAATAAATGAAACTGCTTGCCTGGATAATTTAGGCTTATATGATTGCCAGTAAGTTAATGATGCAAACACAGCTGAAATAAAATTTCTGCGTTATATTGGATGTTTAAAAAAAAAAAGAGGGGAAAAAAAAATCCACTTAAACACCTGCAGTATGGACTCTGTCAGAACAGGGAAGAGCTATTTGCCAGTTGCAGGATGGAAAGTGGCTTGTGTGTGTTATGAGACATGCTTCAGACAATTGGCCTTTATAGATCACTAAGACACTATTTTATGTTGTTGCAGACAAGTTATCTATTCCCTTTTATTTCCTGCCCTGGTCAAAATAGTTTGAAGTTGAAAGGTTTTAAGGTAGGGATTTTTCTTTAAAAAAGAGGAGGAAGGTGAAGGTCCACAGATACTTATGCTAAACTTAGCATTCTGCAGTGATTTATTGGGGGTTGAAGCTACAGCAGCTTCTTTGTTTGGAAGATTTATGTACGAATTGCAGTACACTTGCTCAAACGATTTTTTTTTTGGCATGACTAGTTTGGAGAAAGTGCTTCTGGTGCATGTATTGATTCTGTATGTTACATGCAGTTCTGTCTGGGAGTAACCAGAAAAAAAAAGTACATCAAGAAACAAAGAACTGAGTCTGTTCCTCAGCTGCACTACTTAATCAAGAAGCATTACAGGCCTTGAGGCATGGGGAGAAAGAAACCCAAACCTTGTTATTATACTTGACTTTTAAAATGCTTTAGAGGCCAATTCATCAGGTCAGCCTGTTCTTTGCTACTTATAATTTTTTTTATTTCCTCTCGTCGTTTTTGTTTTCTTTCACAAGTCCATTGGGACTTACCGACCGTGAACAAGTTTTCAAATTACCTAGGTTCAAAGCAGAATCATTTATAGCAAATTGTCTTTGCACAGATTAATTCAAAGCTGTGATGAGTTTTCTTCACTTCTTCAGGTGCTTTGATTGAAGACTTGCAATTTTGGGGGAAAAAAGTGTATCTCATTATGAACAGGAATCTTACATCATTAGGAGTTAGGCAAGTCAGAGGTATATTAGCTAGTGGCTACATTAATCAATGAATAATTTAGTTCTATCTCTAATTAAGTGGATATACAATGATAACCTTCGGAGCTGATCAAGCCATATTATCTATACTCTTCACTGTAGCTTATTTTAATATTCTTATAGTGTTTCTGGTTATTGTCAAATCCTACTGTCTTATGTATTGTAAAAGACTAGGTTCTTTTTTGCTGTAGCATTGCTAATATAAGTTGGGTTTTATCAATGTTTCATAGAATCATAGAATCACTTTGGCTGGAAAAGACCTTTAAGATCATTGAGTCCAACCTTTAACCTAACCCTGCCATCCCACCACTAAACCATGTCCCTAAGCACCTCATCTATCTTTCTTTTAAATACCTCCAGGGATGAAGACTCCACCACCTCCCTGGGCAGCCCATTCCAGAGCCTGACAACCCTTTCGGTGAAGAAGTTTTTCCTAATGTCTAGCCTAAACCTGCCCTGGCACAGCTTCAAACCATTCCCCCTTGTCCTATCATCTGTTGCCAGGGAGAAGAGGCCGACCCCCACCTCGCTACAGCCTCCTTTCAGGTAGTTGTAGAGGGCGATAAGGTCTCCCCTCAGCCTCCTCTTCTCCAGACTAAACAACCCCAGTTCCCTCAGC
>BOSO01032158.1:0-32495 GCA_018403395.1 Gorsachius goisagi | reverse complement strand
ACCAGTCCTTCTCTGTTAGTGAACAGGAGGTCAAGCAAGGCACCTCCCCTGGTAATTCATCCTGATGCAAAATTTTCCTGCCTCCCTATCTTGTGTGGCATTATGATATGGTTTCCATGGGATCAGTACTGCTAGAAGAGATACAAAGCAGCAAACAGGAATGGAGCTCCAGGCATGGATCTCTAACTGGGCAGCAGGCTTGGTGGTGGGCTTGCACCCTAAGACCTGTTCATGGTCTACATAGTGGATTCAAGTCTGCCATGCCACCCTTGAAGTCTAGTCGTTGTCCCAGCTCTTAAACAAGACAGTCTTTACCTCCTTTGGAGCAGTATTGATCTTCTGTCTCTGTTATCTGGCTACAGTCATGAAATGAGCAAAACTGTCATAATACCATTGACTTACTCTGCTGCTAGAAAAGCTTTTGGTTCTCTTAAAACATATTTTGATGAGCAGTGTCGTTTGCTTGGACCCCATCAAGCATCACCCAGGATGTTCTGGGAGGCTGAAGGGGTTGGCATCACTGTTAGACTGAGTGGCAGTCAGAAATATGGGACAACAGAAATTACAGAGGCTCAGCGTTGGAGGGAAGGCAACTGTAGGTGTGACAGGTAAAATGATGACATGATATCAAGGCAAGCAAAAAGATGGGTAAATAGTAAAGTGGAGCCACTGAGGGCTGACAGTTCCTGGCAAATGTGAAGGATGCCATTTGTCTCTTAAATGCTTCAGGATTTAATCTGATCTCTAAATGGCTTCAGAGCAGCCTGCTGGTGCTTGCATGCTTGGTCCTAGTTGGAAGACTTCATGGTGGCAAGGCCACTCAGTGGCTAGGGTTTGCAAGTCCTCCTTTGGGGCTGCCATGCTTCAGGTACGAACACAGAACAGGGCTTATGCATTGCTTCATTCTGAAATAGTCTGGTTAAATACACACTACAACTGCTCTCTGATTTGAACTAAACGTGTAGTTGTTGCAGACAACCCAACATTACCTTTCAGAACCACACT
Source organism: Gorsachius goisagi (assembly GCA_018403395.1). NCBI lineage: Eukaryota > Metazoa > Chordata > Aves > Pelecaniformes > Ardeidae > Gorsachius > Gorsachius goisagi. The sequence goes on along the minus strand of BOSO01032158.1, from coordinate 31,490 downwards.
ACCACTCTAAGCCAGACCCCTAAATTACATGCACTTTGTTCTGTTTTGAAACATGTCCAAGATTTAAACTGTGTTATTCAACGCTTTAGTTTTGTCAGAATACAATTTTAAAAAGATACAGTCTGCCTTGCTACCAAATGGGTGAAGCTGTATCTTTCAGCAGCTTGGATTTTAGTGTGAGCAGATTATTATTTTAAAGAAAAGAATGCATCGAAGATTGTGTCAATGGTTTAAAACACAGTCTGTGAGTGAGCACAGGGTACTCATTTCCTGTATACACTTCTGCGGGTTGCCCAGCTGACATATTTCTGTTAGAAAAATCAGACTAGGACTTTGGTTCCTCTCCGAGTAATCCAGAATTTTAAGACTTTATCTTCATGTAATTATTCTTTCATGCCAGTAAATAGTGGTTTTCCTGTGAAACATTAGTTACATGCCTTATACTGGAATCAATGCCCCTTGTTGATAAGTCGATGGGAGATGTCTGTCGCGCGGTAGAATGCTAATTACTCTGTCCTCTCTCCTTGAGCCTAGATACCTGGGCAGTCTAGCAAGTGTGGCTAATGAACAACACATGCAGTGGCTGTGGGACTTCAGTGGGAGGAAGCCCTTTTGGATAGGCAAGTACCTCCGCTGCCTCTACCCTCCGAGGATTACAGTTCCTGTGCCCCTAGGAAAGCAGAAACGGTCCGCAGCCTGTTTTTTCAAGTGTTGCATTGTCCTCAACTTTCTGCTGCTTTTATTATTTCAGAGCAAGGCATTAAACTGAAAGCCATAATTTACCTGGCTAATTTTATAAGTCTTCATCAAAAAGAAGAGTTTATCATGTTGAGCATTGCTGGGTTATTTTTGCCTTGAAACCTTTCCTGTTTTAATGCTAGCTGGGAAAATAAGTTCTGGGGGAGCTCCTGCTCTTTTGTTTATCTCACTTTCTTTTGACTGTTACCTTATTTATATCTATTTTTTTTTAAACTTTAAATAATTATTTATGTTACCACTAATTTAATGGTGTCATATCAGAAATCTTGTGAACTGATTAGAAGATTTCATCACACCATTTTAGATTTAGCTGTCTATTTCTCTTTATGCATCTTTCATTTAATGAGAAATGGAAAGAACTCATATGGGTCTCCTCTGTACCTCCTGATTCCTTTCTGTGAATGACTGCCTTAGATCACAGACTAGCGCTATTGCTTTCTTCTAGCCTGTCTTATTTCTGCTATCCTGTCCACATTTTAGGTTCTGTTTTCCAATTCTGAACTGCGATTTTCAGCTCTTAGTAATTTTCTGAGGTGGATTTACTAGCTATAATATATTAACTTTAAAAACTACAGTTAGCTTGGGATCATGTTTAATGGCATCATGATTCTGTTAACCTGAGAGAAATAAACTCCTCTGATAAGAATCAAGACTACAAGACTATTGTAGGGTGGCATATTTTCAGACATTAACTGTCTTCTTCACTAGATGAGACCAAGATCGGAAAATATGCCACCCATGTTGGTCTTAGTAACTCAGAGGCTAAGTGAAAAGATGTGTTTTAGTTTGTATTAACACAACCCAATTTTACAACTGTTAATTTCAACAGTGTAAACAAGGTCTACAAAGACCTGCAGGATTTGTTTTCAGAAAGAATCTGAAGGCATCTGAGGCTGCCCAGGCTTGAATACAACATTCTGTAGGGCATCTTAGGTATCAAAAGAGAAACCTGGGTGGTGACAGACATGCAATAGATGGAAAGAGAGAAAACGTATTAGATAGGCAATAAAGAGAGAAAGTATATCTTCCCTTATTCAGATGGTACTAATTGCCTTATGAAACACTAAAGTGTTATTTTACTTGTATTCTTCCAAATGTTTTTTTTTTTTCTCTCAGCACAATATTGTATGCATATTTGAACAAAGGGATAGAACAACATACCTCTGTTGGCATCAGGGTCCAGAGACAATAAACATCACTGATTTGGTCTTACTGATTTCACACAGGCTTGAATGACCAAGTCAATCCTGGACATTGGGAGTGGAACGGAGGAGAACCTGTAACCTACATCAACTGGAGAAAAGGTTCCTATCACTTCCCAAAGAGAGGAAGAAATTGTGTATTGGTGCAGAAGAGAGGAAAATGGCAAGCAACTGACTGCAGGAAGGTCAAACGGAATAGCTATGTATGTTCAAGAAAGCTGTAAAGAATGGAGGACCCCTGTGAACATGCGGACATTCACATTGATTCAGTTTTATTCATCTGCAGACACATGAGGGTATGCAGTTAGAAAACTGTCCTAATTATAGGCAAGGTTTATTTTATATGCTGCCAGAGGTGCAGATGCATTGGACTCTAACCAAGGCATACATGTCAGTTGCAAAGATTAAGTCTAGGTTAAGGTTGTGAACTCTCCCCAAAGACTTTGATCTGTCACTTGATATGTCATATGTATTTTTACACCAAAGAGCTTGGTCTGAAGGCTTTAATCACATTGTTCTGTAAAAATACCTTTTTTTTTAAAGAAAGCAGCACATCAGTTGATTTGCTTCACTCTTAAGGAAGGGCTGTGAATTGGCTGTTGCTTTAATTAATTTGCAATAAAACCTGCTGTTTTACCCTGCAGTCACAAAAAGAGGAAGAGTGCTTAGAGTAGAAATAAGGGCCGACTCTGCTGGCAAAAAACAGGTCCTCTTGGGTGATGAGGGGAGGGGCATTATGTCAGGAGACTGGGGCTTCTTTGGTGGATGGCCTAGTACAATGTCCTATAAAAATACCAGTGGCAGAATTTAGCGTACCAACAGGAACAAAGCCTTGCATTTCTTTTTCTACTTCCCAAGGCCAGCTTCAGATCCTAGCAGATCTGCTCACACAGAGCTGCATATTGTTTCACATTCCTAAACAAAATTGTTCAATATTTTTTGGAGCTGCAGGACGGTGCAGTCATTCTTAGTGTAATTAAATAATGGGACTTCTGCAAATTTAATGCTATATCAAAGGATGATTTACACAAAAAAAAAAAATACTGAAGCGATCATTATCAATAGGATTTACATATGTTTATAAATCAATGCAATCATGAGACGTATTTTGTAATAAAGCAGCTGCAGCTTTTGCAAAGTATTAATCTAAGTACTTATTAGGGATTTGAGGTTTTTAAAAATAATAATAAAAAATCCAGATTTAGTTTTCAGAAAGGCATAAAAATCAGCATTTAACAGGAAAAAACAGCTGCCGATAACTCAATTTTAACTGGTTTAAAATATATGCAGTTGCAGTGTTACCATTTTGTAACATTATAGTAAATTTATATTTGACCTGTCAGAAATCTTGCTTTAGGACCTTGTTACCGCCAGCCCTAAAATTAAAAAAAAAAGAAACAAGCCATAAGCTTCCTCAAAAAAAAAAAAAATTAAAGCCCCTCTCAAACCCTCCCTCTGCCCATGATGAGTGTATGACGGTGTGGCAACAGGTAGGGTGAATTTGCCCTGTACCTTACGGGCTCTCATCCCTCCCATTTGCCTGCCTGCCGCCAGCAGTCGATTGTCCCCTCATCTCCTATCCCCTCCCCCCCTTGTTTATTTGGCCAGCCTTGGGACCCATTGCATCTGTAAACTATTTGCACCAAAGGTGCAAAACCTCCTTCTGGGGCTCCTCACAGCAATTTCTCTGTCCTGTGAGGGACATGATGCAGCAGAATCACCTCTCCTCTCTGGCTGAGGGGTGCTCTTCCAGGGGTGGTTTATCCCTCCCCCTTGCCTTTGGCATGTGGGGGTTATTTATCCTTCCTCCTTGCCTGTGACTTCTTAAATGAATATGCATGTGAGTAGCTGGGCAGTCTTTCTATATAGAAGAGAACCTTTCTGAAAGGTCCATTGTGGATAAGCACAAGTACATTGCAAAATTGGAGGAAAAATACTGCGGACGGAAGCTCACCACCCTTATTGTTGGCATCAACAGTTACAGACAAAAATATCTCCAGGATTCCTTTTTTTTTTTGTCATGGTAATCTTTATGTCAAGCTTCTAGACACTCTTGCTAGACACTAAAACTTTTGCTTAAGGAGTTTTCTAGATCAACGTAGATAGGCTAATTGTTTCAAGAATTCCCCCAAATAAGTACCTCTGAGTACCCACCTAGACCTGATTTTATTTCTGATTGTTTCCACTGCAAAAAAAAATAGGATCTAAAAAAGCACTCTTGTGATCTCTTGCTGTTATGTTCTGGAATTCCAGGGAAAATTGACTAAGAGAGCTTGGTTAGACATAAACATAAACTTTTATTTCTTTAGGGACTCATTTTTATAAAAACTGCTGAGTTTATTGGTGCTATCTTGATAAAACCTGTTGAGATTATTTAAATACCTCTCCTAATCATTTAATAAATGAATCACATCAACAGAGAGGGAGTTTTGACCATGATGCTTGTTACTTGATCAGTAACCAAATGACTCGTGTAGTCTGAGACAAGAGTGATCTCAGAAGTATTCTTTTGTGAAAAGAGGGAAGACTTTCCCTTTTCTGTATTTCATTTAAACTACTTTAAAGTGTACTTTAAAGTATGAAGATTTCAGTACACAACAGACTGTTATTTGTGCAAACTGTATGTGTTTACTGGTTTTATCAGATCTAATACAATACACTAATGAGGCTAAAATGCCATTCCAAACATTTATTCATAAATTTTAATTTGTCTGTCCTTAAAAATGAAGTATTTTTTCACAGAGTTTTACAGCTTTTATTAGAATACTGGAGTTCAAAGAATACGACATACTCAAATCAGGGAAAGCACAAATAAATAATTTTTTCTGTTGCTGTAGGAAGTTGTTGTCTCCAAGAGGTTTAGTAAAGCAAGGGCCTGAAATCCTGAGAAGTCACTGGGAATTTTTCCAGTCTTCAATATTTTCGAATTAGACTCCAAGTACACTCAGGGAAAAGTCAGTATTCACAAGATCAGTGTCAGCATGGGAATTTCAAGATACTGAAAGTAAGAATGAGGAGCATGGAAATTCTGGTGTTCACCTATGGATGCCACACTTTCTGGATAAACAGAGGATTTATTTCACCAGAACTATCCATATGCCTTTTAAGAGCAACAGAACCAAGACACAGCAGCTCAGTGAAAAGAACCCAGCAGTTAGCCTACGTTTCTATAAAGGGATGGGGCAATGTGAGCTCTTTCTGTGCCTGTTGCTTTTAACCACGTTCTCTCTTTGTCAAATATTTTTTAAATCTGTTGACCAATTTCAAACAAATTTGACAGAGAAGTAGTTGGCTCAAAGACAATGGTTATGACAAAAACTTACAGGCAACTGGCCACAGGAGCACTTCTTCCAAACCAAAATATTCTGAAACATTTGTGCTATTATTAACTTCACAGAGATCAAGTCTTTAATCTGAAAAAAATCAGAAAATATTTCCAGATCTCTTTTGTACACACTGAAACTTACTGAATGCTTTCAAGTCTTTATTCACTTATGCTAAAATTATAATAGCTTTGAGAGAATTATATATATAATTCGATGAATACTGTGATTCTACATTATTTACATGACAAGACTGGTGCTATTGTAATTCGTGTATTCAAAACACTATATACATTGTTTTACTTTGAAATATGTGTTAATACAAAATGGAAACATATTTTGGTGAATATGTATTTCTTCAGTTTCATAATCTCACAAAAGCCTTTTTTCTAATGATAAAAAAAAAGTACTGTTGAGCATCGTAGAAATGTACTTTACTTACACTTAAGCATAATATACTTATCGTTTAATCCATGCAGTTTCTGAACTCTGTTTCTTCCTGTGCATGAGCCTACTCCTCAATTAATACTATAAGGACATTTGTATTGTGAGCAAACCATTTTTAAAAGAGAAAAAGCTGTTTGTTTTGAGAAGTAAATTTAAGAATAGTTACAGATCTGCAAACAGCTACACAAGAGGAAGAGTGAATTCAAGAAAGACTATCAGTCCATGCAATTGAATTTTAATATGATCCTTGATTTAAAGGAGAATGAGAAAAAAAAAAGTCATTGTCCTTCAGTAACCTCAGTCATCTTCATGGGAGAGATGCAGACATCAGTTCTGCTCTCTTATTATGCTTTAAGAAGCTATGCTGCTTGTGATAGGGAGAACTCTGCTACTCTAATTCCATTGCTTAACTACTATCCTCTACATCAGTACACAAGCAGTATAAGGTTAGAAGACAAGAACACAACAGAGTTTGTTTGTTTATTTTTATAGTGTTGAGGTAACATTTTTTCGGTCAGAAGTAGTCCTAATGAATAGGAATCTGGTATCTGAAGTATTGGATATAAGCACAGTAAGCAAAAGAATATAATTTTGTTCATACATATTCAATTTTCAGATAAGTCTAAATATATTTTTATTTTAATGAAAGAAACCTTATCTGCATCTTTTTCCTTGGATTATGCTACAAACATTTTCTTGGTCCTGCCAAACTCTTCAGTGAATCACCACTGCTCTCTCCAATTATCCATGGCAATATAAGAAAGATGTGTCTTCCTGGAGACCAAAAGGTCACTTAGCCCAGACTCTTTCTCCCCTGGCTCACCATCTCACAGCTTAACAAGTTGAAGCAATCAAGCACATAACCAACATAGCTCCTCAGGCTGCGTACACTCTCAGTTAGGCAGTACGTATGTGCCAGTACCATTCAGGAGATGCTTCAGGAGGTGGACACCTGTCCAAAATCTAGCAGCCTGAGAATTATAACAGAGAAAGCCATCCACTGCATCATGTGCACATACCTAGAGCCACAAGAACATGAGCCAATACTCATGAAAGGACACTTAACCGAGCCCTGCTGGACACACACGCAAACATTTCCAAGTGTGAGCACCTACATTTCGGCAGCAGTTTGAAAGTTAAGACTTTTGCTACAGCACAGAGAAAAGAAGCAGAGAAATGTGAACAGGAAGGTATAAATGAGTGAAGAATGAAGCAATGCAACAGAGGAGTTGAAAGTGAATAGCAAAGGGGGAAAATCATGATGTACGGAATCTAAGGTTGAAGGTACAAAACTAAACAGATTTATTGCCTGTTCTTTCATATTATACCTTGTAAAAAGCCTTTTGGTTTCATAATTATAACTTTCCCATGAGGCCTGTATGTGATCTGTTTCCCCAAAACTCAGTAAAACAAAGACCACAGATGGCTTTCTTTGATAAGTAGAATAATTGGAGAATAAACTGCATAGTGCTAATTCATTAGTTCTGAGGTCTTCATATGGGTTCTGTAAAAGATATATCTGGATACAAGTTTGTCTAGATAGGATGTATTTCGAAAATGATAGGATATTGAATTGGGCTATAATATGTAAAATCCATTTTAATGATTTAATCATCAATCATGCTATGATGAGACTATTTAGCTCAACAGAAGGCAAGTAATTCAAGCACTGCCTAAGAATTATTTTTAGGCATCAACTGGCAGTGCAACTAATTACTCAGTTTATGTCCATAATGACTGAATAAACTAGAGCTCTGAAACAAATGAATAATACCACTTTGCATTTGCATAGGACTTGTCATCTATAGACCTGGCAGTTTTAAAAGGATGGGCAAACATTCACGGTGACTATTTCTAGTGAAAACAGAATGTCCTGAATAAATTGCTACTATGAAGGCAAATCAAAGCCTGCTTGAAAGACACTGCTGCATTTAGCCACAAGATTTACCAACCAAAATACAGTGAAAACATGTGCTATGCTTATATGAAAGGATAATCAGGCAGGAAAACAAGTTTTTATAAAAGATACAGCATTGCTCTTTGTAGAAATCTGGGATTAGCTGTATTTGGAACGTAATGATAATGTGCCCAGTCCAATCTCTGCTGTCAATTATTAGTCTATGCAGTTGATGTCACCACAAAGAGAATTACAAATACTTACTATTTTTAACTTCAGAACGATTCTCCAAACTGGCCGGCTGAGCTGGGATGCCTTCCCGTAATGCAGGCAGGCTCCTGGCTGAGCTGGGAGGCTGAGGATAGATCTGCTACCTGTTCACTGTTACACAGGCAGCTGACTCCAGAACAGGCTTAGAACCTTTTTAAATACAGAACAAACTCTGCCCAGATGTGCCAGTTCCCATTTCTTAACCAACTTTGTCTCTTGGAAAGCAGCCACAGCTTACTATCATAGGCATGAAGGAACAGTATTAGACTGGCCTGGGAGAACCAGAGCTGGCATGCTGCTTTTGGCTCTCCGCAGATCTTAAGCAAGACCATCCAAGAAAATCCAGGAACCAGAACTGGCTTGACCTAGAGGAGAAGGGAGCTCTGTTTTCTGCCTTTGGGTTGTGGAGTGACTTGCTGACACTGCTTTGCTACAGCCTTCTTTCCTACCCTGCCGTAAATAGTATTTTGTGCTTTTACATCTGAAGCCCTCTAAGGCAGGCCTTTTTTCTTGCTGTATGTTACAGGATAGAAGGGTACATACCATGAATGTATCCTGATCTTGAACAGGTTTTTATCAGTGCCATTGCACTGCAAATATAACACCAGCAGCTTAACATCTGTGCCTGTATGCCAGTACTAAGGTTTTTATACATTCCTTTTTAAAATTGGCACTGCATCAACAGCTCAGACCAGTTTAGTTTAGATAGAAGTGTCTGCGTAGCCCAATCATTCCAGTGCTACCATTTACTTAATTTTTATCTGTGCATTGACAGAGGCATCCCCAAACCATTTGCACTGTATTTGCTGCTTGCAACATGATTTATTCTTTGTGAAGATCTGCAGAAAGAACCCTCTGTAAACAACGGGAATAAAATTATTTTGCTCATGTTCTTCCTACAAACAAAAGAACCCTCCATCAGAAACTAAGATGCTATCTGGGCAGCAAACCGTGCTTCAGCCACATCAGATAAAAAGGGCAGACTACACCTTCACACATACACATATGTTTCTTTCTTTCAGGGCAGCTAAAATCTAACTGAGACTTAAAAGCCTTTTTTCTTTTACCTTGAAGGTGGTGGGATTTTTTAAGCAGGCTTTGAAGGGAGGAAATTGGGCCTTGCAGGCACTTAGTTTTCAATTCTGTAAACAGACATAGGAGTAACTGAATGCAATTTTGCTTATATGGATGAAGTTAAATCCAGACATTACGGGATCAATACTACAGCTGGAACTTTTAAACAGAAAGAGCAACCTGATCTAGTTAAAGGTGTCCCTGCTCACTGCAGGGGGGTTGGGCTACCTGACCTCTAAAGGTCCCTTCCAACCCAAAACATTCTATGACTCTATGATTCTAAGAGCTGGTATACCACTATATGTATAAAAACGGCACTTCCTGGCAAAGGAAGTGAAAAATAGCTGAAACATGTAAAAGCAAACAAAAAGAATGCTTCTGTTGTATTGCTAAATCCAGAAGGAATCATCTTTAAATTGTTTAAGTTAGCATTATATTTTTAAATTCTGAAGCAAAGAGCTGCAAAAATATATGTTGCTTCAAACAGTCAGGCCTCGTGTTTGAAAAACATTGCCAAATGTGTCAGATCCTTCTGAGTATCAGCCCAGTCTTGTAACTCTCTAAGCGACCAAAATAAAGAGGAAAAATAAAAGGAAAACTCAAAATGTAATGTCCTTATCTTTGCTGAATCATTTTGAATGACTAGTACCAACATGTACCTGATGAAAGGAATTTTAGTTCCAAAGTTCAAATATAAGATGTGAGGATTAAAATTGCACTCCGAGGCTACTTAATTAACTATTTGCCATCAAATTAATCCTCTTGACTCATTGTTGCTCCACCCTACTGCCACACATGCTTGTGTAAATCTGATGCACAGACTTTTTGCGGGCATGCCTCACAGCCAATCTTGTTGCAGATGCCAGTATTTTCTATGATTTCACTCCTGGTAATTGCAGGAGAATCTGCCCTCCCAGGGCACAGTTGACACTTCAGGAGGCACCAAACCATTGGCAGAATTGCTCTCAGGTGAAATTACAGAGCAATAAAGCTTGGCTTGATGGCTGTGCCTCCCTTAATGAGATCATCCCACTGAGGTCAAGGCACAAACACATGTAATGTTGGTGTGTAAACTCCATTCCCTCCAAGCTCCATGCGCTTCTGTCTCAGGATGGACCTTAAAATTAGAACAAATTTAACTCAAGAGAATGATGCAGTAAAGAAATGCTCTAGATCTCCACTATGTGCTAAAGTTACAAGTCAGTGCCTCACAAGGATGTTGCTAGGCAATTTTACTTCGATTATCAGGCAATAAAATAATTCCCCGGAAACGAAAGTCAAATAACTCCATACATCTAGTACACACCACCTAAATTTTCAAGACTAACAAACAGATTAGCTTTCTATTGATAGACTCTTTCTGGTAGAAACAGGAGTGTGTAGAGATTAGAGTATCTACATGGCGAATTATCTGAAGCAGAATTTCATTTTAGTATTTTCAGATTAGGATCAATGTTTGTGATGTTTATTGAAGATATCTTTTCCTTCTCCCAAAACTTACCTCTGTATGATGTTCTATCAGTTGTTTTTTTTTTCCCCACATGTTGCATAGCATGATAAAACTATCATGTTTTAGTTTCAGGTCTAGTAGTCTTTAGGTATTTCTGCTGAGACATTGATGTCTAGAACCATAAAACATGTCAGTTCTAACATGTTTTGCTTAAATCCTCATTTTATTTACCAGCTTTATAGGATGCCGTGGTGGCTGTGGTGCCTGAACAAGACATAGCAGCGTCAGTTAATCTCTGAGAACCGGGGCGCAGACTTTCTTTACCCTGGGGACCTTTTATTCTGGGCTAGCAATATGTCTGCACTCCAGCAGCTGCAAACCTGCGGTGAAAGAGGTGAAGCAAGGGCTAGCGCTCTCTGACAGATTCCTCTGGGTGTGTGAACACCAGTCTGCCAGTTTTCAGTGGCGCTGCTGCAGGCCTTGGGTCATATCCCAAATCTGAAAGACGAGAATTAGACTCAACATTTCAAAACATGGCCTGATTTGATGTCTCCAGACCCAGCTTCATGTTTTAGCAAACTTTAATCAGCTTGCCTTTTCCTGTTGTGATGAAATAACACTCCCTGTTTCGACAGTCTCTAGCTTTGTGGAATGGAAAGTCAAAACAAACAATGAAGATCACACGGAACATGGCAATACACAACCTCAAATGTTTCCTCAGTTCCTAGGCCTAAGCTAGACAGCTTATCCAAACATTTCCTCCTGTTGACTCCTTCTGTCCTGCATGCCATCCTAGGTTACTAGATTTTAGATAGGAACTTCTAATACACATAATCCAGATTGAAAGCAGGGTTTCATTAGCACAAACTCGCCTATCATTAATTGTAATCTACAGTAAATGAATGCAATTAGCCACACCAGGGTCTCCCCTGAGCCCTCCCCTCCTCTGCAGGCAGACAGCAGCCATAAGCTGACACCAGGCTCCCATATAAAGCTCACACGCTACGTTCACTGCAATAGCAGCAGGTACACAGGGTTGCACTTTACAGGATCATGTCACTGCTTGTCCTTCAGCTGTTAGTGCTCTCATGTCTTGGTGCCACAGAGCCACAGGGAGATTCACCGCAAAAGAAAAGCAGGAGGCTATTTCAGCACCTTTTCTATCTGGACAAAAATCTGCTTCAGAGTCAGAATTTTCGTGAACTGGTGGGGGAAAACCCAGTAGGTGTTGAGGAAACCCTGGGAGAACCAAGCTTTTTTGTAGCAATTCCACAGACAGCATCTGCAAGTGAGAAGCAAGAGGAGAAAAAAATGTCCAGATTCATCCTTCCCAATGCAGAACTCCATGCAGACCAAGACCTGAGAGCCTGGGCAGCACCCAGAGAGAGATCTCCTGTGGAACACTTCTCTCCATCCCACTATTCCAGCAAGAGGGAGGATGAACCTCCCTATAGAAAAGATGCCAAGAAATTTTGGGACCACTTCATGCTGAAGAAAAATTCAGCCTCTGAAGAGGTTGTCCTGCCAATCAAGACCAATGAAATGCATCAAGAAAACTGCAGAACCCTGCCTTTTTCCCAGGTAAGAACAGGTGTCCAAGATCAATAAATGTGTCCTTTCCCCTGCCTCTTGTAATCAGCACGTAAAGACACATGGCTTAGTTCATTTGCTCAGTCACAGGGCCACTTCAGAACACTGACACATGATAAACAGCTGAAAAACACTGCTGGAAAAGGCCGAAAAAGCTTTAGTCTGATGAGGCAAACTGCTGAATTGCAGCACTAGGAAGCCACGCATTCGGTTTTCAGAGAGTTATTTATTCTTTTTATGCAAAACTGTTCTGACCTAGCCTGAGCAAACAGGGCAATGGTGAGTAATTATCTATTCAATGAGTACACATCTAAACAGTTTGTATACACAAATTACCTATACATCTATATATGCATGAGTATATATATATGCACATATACGTATATACAAAAAGAGTCCCGTGGCAAGTATTAACAGGAGAAGCTGGTTGTTTTCTTACAGTTAAGCAAGGATTTCTTTCTGCTGTATTAATCGGAAGACTGATGCATCCATCTAATTCTGTGCTAAGAATGCTGGAGAACTGGTAAATTGTCCCATGCACAGATGAAGTCATTCTGTCATATTGTAAGATCTAGACAAGCAAATACTATAGATAAATGTGCTGTATTCCTCATAAGGCAACATCTATTCTCCATGTTTCTATAACCACAGTCTGCCAAGGACCATGTTTTTTCACACGCCTCACTAAATTTATTCCACTGTCAGACATATGTAAATATAGATATGGCATAGAAACTTGTACTTTTTTACTTCTTGCGACATGTAATATGGCAAGCTTTCTCCAGGATGGCTGCAGTTATGCCAATATAAAAGTGCTGATTTCAGTCTATCTTTTTGTGGCTTGGGAGTTGCCATAAGGCTCTCCTGAAACAAGAAATTGTTATTCTTGCAAACCAAGAGATTACAGAACTTCCACTGCACTTTTAATATTTTCATTAAAATAAGAAACTGCTAAAGAACATTGTCCATCTTCCACATGGAGACAAATCTTCAAGATTACAGTTGAGTCTAGCTTGTGGTTTATATATAAGAACATTGGGACAAAATGGTGTTTTAAATCCTGCTAAGTGGGCAAGACTGCTTAACCATGTCAGAAAGGTAGAACTCAAAGAGCAATTCAAAGATAAATATGACAAACCCATATACTGAATTTTCCCCTATCAGCTCACAAAGGCTCTGACTGAAGCAGATTTTGCCTTTGTTATTCAGTCTAAGAATTGCCCATAGGGGTGCTAAAGTTTGCTTTTTAAAAGCTCTCATGTTTTACTGCTTGTTTGACACAAACCACAAACAAAGTAAGTGTTCTGTGAAGAAAAAATATAGTATTTAGCGTTTGGGAGGTTTTTTTGCCTTCATGTCTTCTAGCAAAGTCCATGGGCCATTCATATACCAGGAACTTCAACCTGCTTTCTATTTCAGGGTGTTACTCATGAGAGCTGTGAGAAGGTGATGGTACAGAATAACCTGTGTTTTGGAAAATGTAGTTCCTTTCGTGTTGCTGGTCCAGAAGATCGTCTTTACACCTTTTGTTCTCATTGCTTGCCCAGCAAGTTCTCCATGAAGCGCCTGGATCTCAACTGCACCAGTTCTGCCCCAGTGGTGAAAGAAGTCATGATTGTAGAAGAGTGTAAATGTGAGGCTCAGAAGATTAAAGATCCTGTGATTGGATCTCTACAGTCAGACTTGCATGTGAACGTACATGAGCACAAATAACCTGTGCAACATACTTCTTAACTCCTTGATCATAAGAATGTACCAATGAAAAAACCCAAAGAACTAAAGCTTTCACCACACTGGTACACAAAAATATTAAAGATGTAGACTTTCTACTTGAACTGCTTCTCTGCTTCAACGATAACTTACCTAAAATGTAACAGATGTTTCCTTGCAGCTGTTAAAGAAATGGAGATGAGATTACTGGGTTTATGTGTAGAGTTCTTACTTTAACAAGGGAAACATTTACAAAATTTTCTACCCTTCCTATCACTGCTTATAGGATGCTACTAAGCAACAGCTGAAGAGCTAGCCTGATTTATCTGTGCAAAACCCTAATGTATTGGCTGGTTTACATTGTGTTTGCTTGCAGGCACTTACCAGTATAAGCTCTATTGGCAACACAGATGAGGCTTTAGTCTCTTCCCTGCAAAATCAGGTCTACTTTTAAATCAAAATAGTGGCTGGAGAGTGTAAAATACATATGGACGTAAGGCAGATAGATAGAGCACTGTGACTAGTTAAGGTCATTCTGATTACTCCCAGCTGGAGTTCAGTTCGCTGTGAAAACTATATACCTCACAATTTGCACACTTAGATAGTGGTCGCAACCGATATTTTGCCATAGAAACCACTTACTCTCCTTCTACATTGCCTGCATTTGCACTGCATGGTTTTTTTGTTGAAAGTGTTACATAGTAGAAGGAGGAAAAAAATATAAAAAGTGGTATACTCCCACAGAAAACATCATAAATGAATGGATTATTATTATTTAAATTCACCCTGGAAAGATGATGCACATTTTCCAGGCTGATGAATTTTAACATTGTCAGTGACACTCAGATAAAGTTTAAGTAGTGTTCTCAACACCTAAAGTAAAGCAGAAAAGGCACATGTGTGATAGAAAATCTGCAGGAGGATCTTACCAGCATGGCAATACCTGTATAACTTCATAGGAACAGCCAAGGAAACTCTCTGTTCGGAAAGGTCTGAGCCTAGCGCTAGCCAACACAGCACCAGTGGCTGTTAGTCAAACTGCTGGCTTCTCTGCTCCTTCTCCCTGGATTTGTCTTGCAGACCTGGCACACCAGAAAGTGATCAGCTTCCAGCATGTAGACTTTAGCCTATTTCTAACCCAGCTCCTTCAGTCCTCTGGGAATCAGCTCCACTGCTGCTGCCAAACTCTCTGACCTGGGCCGCTGTTAAACCATCCACAGCCCTTTTTTTGGGGTATTGGAAATCAGTATTGGTATAGCTGGTCAATTCAAGGGTGGGTGAACAATTCCTTGTATTTGAACTGCACCGTGATCACAAGTATCTTCTTATCCTGTCAAAAAATACACTCAGCGTGGCTTTGGAGTGCAAGGCCCACGCTTAATATTTGCTGAAAATGGCATCTGAATGATACTGGATCTGAACTGCTGCAACAGCTGTTTGCTTCTGCAGGTCATTTGCAGTGAGTGAACTGAAGATTAGAACATCGTTATCTTTCATTATATATAAACCTGGTTTTAAATAATAAAAATAGTATACCAAAACTGAAAGAAGCCTTCTCTCTACCCTTTTACACCAAGAAGTGATGCGCAAACTGTATATGGCTGTTTGTATGTTATGGCATGATATATGATGTCATTCCAAGGAACAAGCTGTCAAGGTCTTATCATCCCTGTATTGAATGCAATAAAGGAAATACTTATTTTAACTTAGTATTTATTCTAGCTTTATAATGCTGATCGGTATTCTCGGGCTGCCAGTACAATGAACTGGCACCCAGATTCAGAAATTTGCCTTCACACGTCAGGATGCATTGACCATGAACGGGCTCAGGTTATGAGCAAAGAAAGAAAAGCTTTTCTAACAGGCAAATCAGCACCAGGTAGCAACCATGTAGCTGCAAAGTAATTCCTTACGGCTCATGATTTTCTCAGTAAGGATTCCTCCTCACTGAGCATGTCCAATTGCAGTCATCCTAACAACAGGTGCTTTGTTAAAGCATGCTGCATGCAGGTGAAAAAGCTAAGAAACAGCTCCCTGTCTTACCAAAAGGTTCAAAACTCCAAAGCTCATCAAACCTTTGTGAGCTACCGTGTGACAAAAGCTCACCAAGCATCAAAGTCCCTAACTTCTCTTTATTCCCAGCCTTATTGTTTAATCTGAAAAAGCTAAATCTTCCAAGGCTTCTAACCACTGATGTTTTAAAGCTGTGTGAATATATGAGAATGTTTATGCTTTCCTTTTCTCTGAAATGCAAGTATGTTTCAGATTTGAAGAGAACCACTTGAAGGTAGGACCCACATACACTCCCTGTAAAATCACAAGCGAATTAAAAAAAAATAATCTTCCAGTCTTGTAATTTTGACATGACTGGCTGCTAAACTGTGACTTTTGCACATAAGGATGGCAGAACTGAAGCTATATTGTGGACTGTAAAGTATTCAGCCTGATTTTAAAGCTCCTTCTGTGTGCTGAAGCACTATTGCAGTCAAAGAAAGCTATTCATGTAAGGAGTCAGCAGGACCAGGCTCTTAGTGTGAATTTACACAGCTTAAAAGTAGGTGAAAAGAGGTAATGACAGCTGAAGTAATTGCTAATTAGATTAGTGCTGTAGGTTTTTTGGATGAATGTTTAATTAACCCAGCAATGACTGGTTGCATGTAATTAGCAGGGTATTCTGCAAAATCAAGAATGTGTTAATTGGATCAGATTTCTCAGCCTTTAAAAATTCTGTATTAGGGATAAGTTGTGCCCTGGGGGCTAACAGGATTTTTCTCAGTACAACTATGATGGTCTCTGTGAGTAAAATGATGCGGGTCAGAAAGGTGAGGGGTGTGATCTGTAGCACTGTATGGATGCTTCCAGTAGTAATGCCACTATAGCAGTAAACCTGCATGACTTTAATTTAGTTGTGTCCATTCAGAGGTTGCATGCTTTCTGAAATGAAAGCTTTTCCAATGTAACTATGCTTACAAAGGGAATGCTCTTAATGCAATCTCTTCTATTTCAGAGTGTTCCTTTTGCAAACCTGTCTTATAGAACAAGACATAGTTGCAGAGTTCCCTGGAAATTCAGCCCAATCCCAAGCGGAATTGTACACTTCTGCCATTTTATTTGGTCTGTGTTGTGGTTTAACCCAGCAGGCAGCTGACCACCACACAGCTGCTTGCTCACTCCCCCACCCCTCTCAGTGGGATGGGGGAGAGAATTTCAAAAAAAAAGGTAAAACCTGTGGGTTGAGAAAGAGACAGTTTGATAAAACAGTAGAGAGGGGAAAAAGAGTAATAATGGGAAGAGAATATACAGAATATACAAAACAAGTGATTCATAATGCAATTGCTCACCACCTGATGACTGATACCCAGCCCATCCTGAGCAGTAATCACTCTCCCCCCAACTAATTCCCCCTCATCACCTTGAAAATAACTGAAGACAGGTAGTTTATTCTAATTGCTTAAACAAAATAAATCTTCATTACAGGCTGTTCCCTTAAATAGGGATTTTATGCAACCGGCTTTAATGCCTGTAATTACACCAAATGCTAGAGTTACACCAAACTCTTATCAAATTCTGCACAACCATATATTCCAGGGGAAGGTCTCTGAAGTTGCATTCAGTACTTCATGCTGTGCTTGGTACTTTGTTCACCATTTATGAAATATTCACAGCTACCCTCATGACTGTCAGCTAGCAAGCTTTCGTGTGTCTTACTGACAGGTGGTGAAATCTCTTGTGGTACTTTCCCCCAAATGTACGAGCTCCGTGCTGCAATCACAAGACGATGAGATTCCCTGCTCAGAGAGAAGCTCCCTGCCAGTCTGTACAGCTGCATACTCACATCATGTCGGGGAGCGTGTGCTGTGCAGGATGGTGTATGTGAAAAGGTGTGGAGTTGAGGCTGAGGTCCTCCATCAGGCAGCTTGCCAGTGGAAACAGGAAACACCAATAGTGAATTACAAGTATTTTGCATTTGCTGTTTTGCTAAACCTAACTCTTAGAATATCTGGTATGCAGCCACTGATTTCAGTTCCCCTGAAATCTCTCCCCAACAGCTGTGCACACTCCCTCTGCTTGGATATGAAAGAACGGGGATGAGAAGACTCTGTAGTTGGTCTGCTGCAATATTGACAAAAATATTAATTGTCCACACTGAGAACAAAATCATCCTGTTCACAGTGCCTCATGCTCCCTGGCACCAGCAAAACACACTTTAACTTGAAAAACAAAAAAATGAACCAAAAGCTAAAATAAGTAATAATAAAAGCCAGGGCCAGCCTTATGTTTCTCTAAGGCCTTTTTCTGAGGCATTTTCATTTTGCTGGTTCAGGCTGTTGTTGTTCTCAGCCATTTAGCCTGATGTTCTGATGGTGGCGGCAGCCTGCAGTCAGGGTGTACAAACAGAGCAGGCATGTACCCAAGCTGCCTTTCCGAACAGGGCAGTACCTCAGCTTAACCCTCTGCTGAAGCTGGTTCAAACTCGATACGGAAGGACTCAAGCAGTTTATTGCCCCACCTGGACTTCAGACAGCAACTCCTGGAGGGAGAGAGGCGTTAGAAGAACTAATGCTAGGACATCTGCGGCTGGACATTATCTGAGCAGAGCTCCTCACACCATTGAAGTGCCCTGGATGAAAATTTAACTCCCTAAATTAGACTACTGCCTGGTCTAGCTTAGCCCCGTGTAACCTGTCTGGGCTGGGGGATCAGTAGACTTCACCATGCCTACTACTGAGGGAGCCAGATTGGAAAACATACCTTGCCTTTGATTTTTCTGGAGTTTAGGTTAGAGAGAAAATGGAGACCGAGAATTGTTTTCCTCTAACATATATTGCCTCATCCTTGGTAGGTCACATTGCCACTGACAAAGCTTTGGGGCCAGGACAGGTTTTGTTTAAGCGCAGCGTGTCATTAACACAGTCCTCTGTCTTCACAACATGGATCTTCACGACATGAAGAATTCTGCTCCCAGTCTAAAGCTAACAAGTGTCTCCTAGGTTTACACAAGCCACGCAACAGTGCTGCAGAAAAGAAGTGGCAGTAAAAAACAGCACAACTGAGAAGGATGCAGGAAGATGAGCACTGTTGAGAAGGCTGATTTTTCAACCCAGAAGACACCTGTGCAAAGACAGCACCCTTTCTGCAAGTTGATCGAGGGGCACAACCAGACTCAGAATGAATCTTGGAAAACAGCCTCATGAAGCAAGGGGCTTGTAAGCTGTGAGGATCACGGGAGTCACAGCACATACCTCTCCCTTGCATGTGCTCCCATAACAGAGCATCAGCTGCTACTGCACATGGCTTGATTTTAGCATGCTGATTTAATATTTACAGAGCGCCAATAAAATTTATATGACGACAGCTGGTGGCTCCTGTGGTAATTTATAAACGGCAACAACACAACACAGACATCAGAAACTCCAAGAGGAATTCTGCGCTATTGTGCAATATTCAGCACTGAAGAACGTGGGTATTTTTCTAATTTTTCAGGCTTTTAATAATTTTTGTGCAATACATCCATACTGGCCTTTATGTAAAGTCCATATCATGCAAAGTTAGTACTTCCCCTAGGTACGCTTTTTCCTTCGGAATGGAGTATCGACCTATCTGGATTCGATACTCTGGCAAAAGGGTCAGGTAATTTCTATAGTCCGAGCCTTTGCAAGCTCAATTGGGAAGTCCAGCACATGATTGCCTGCTTTTCTTCCTGCACTGCTCTTCCCCAAAAGAAATACTAACATATGGGGACTGCTGTGGTGATGAGTGAGTCAGAATAGCCTACTGCCCTTGTTCCACAACCTGTGTTTACTTTGCACGGCCACGAGCAGAAAAGAGTAAAATACAGTCTGTCTGACAAGGCTACAGACCTAATGGCTGGCCATTATGCGTGTACCACTACAGAAAGGCAAATGCCTGGTATTTGACTAGAAGATGGCATTACTGACTGATTCTTTTTCATTCTACAAGAAATCTTCATCAATCATACTGTCCCACTTTGTTTATTTTTCCATTCTATTTCCCAAGTCCTTGCTTCCTTTTCCACTCTTTGGTCGGTTGGTTTGGTTTTGGTTTTTTTTTTCATCTACATTTATTTTTCAAATCAGTGAAAAGTTTTCATAGTTTATTATGCCTTTTCCATACAGGCATAAATTAATACGTGAAATTTGTCACAGAATAGAGGTAGAGACTGTTTTTTATTATGACCACCTTTCCAGTGATTCTTTTCCTCATGTTTTTTAATAGTCCAATTAATATGTCTATTATTTTCAGTGTTACCTGTTACTAGGGACATACGTAGGTTGTTCCTGAGGAAGCGCTATCTTCTGGTTTACCTGGAACATGCTTCATTCTCTTTCCAGAAAACATCCAGTTCCTGCTAAGAATATGTATTTTCAGGTCAGAGCAACTTTAGCTTGCAACGTTAACAATTGCCCTGTATAACAGAAAACTCTGGACGCTGAAAAATAAATCAGGACAAGGTCAAAAAGGCTCAACAAAACCTTGAAATCCACCTAGATGTTAAACGTGACTTTTTGGGTACTCTCTTTTCAGAATAATCATACTATGATTAAGTTTCAGGAAGAATGTAATCAGTAATGGAGAAGAGTTTTCTGTATGGGTGGTGACTACAGTATTACTCTTCATCCATTTCATCCATCATTGTGTAGGAAAAATGCTCAAAGGCAAGAGCCCATCAGTTTACAGTGGGAACCATGCCACTCAGACAGATGGGGATAGCTTTAGGTAGCCAAAAGATCATGTATGTGCATCAGCAATGGGTGCTCAAGGCACGATTCCCAGCTGGGAACACTGAAAATGCTGTCCATTACAAGCTGTTTGTGGTTGTTAGCCACTGATAATCCCTCGCGGGTCAGAATTATCTTTTAAAAACAAAGATGGGCTTCCATGGCCATGTAAGGGCCCTCTGTGAGGAAGGGGCACAGCACAGCAGAGGACCCCAGAGTCACAGAAACTGCATTTTCACAACTGGCCTGTGCTGACTGAGGAGAAAGACTAGGATGCAAAGTATAGAATTACAAGAGTAATTCTTTATTCATGCGCATGAGGCATCCCATTCAAATTGGGGCACACCGAATGCGGTTTTACACGTGGTTCTTGTACCTTTCAATTCAGATATGACATGATTTGACCACTCACTACTTAAAGCCACACATTTTGAAAAACAACTATAATTCTATGGTGCCATCACCCATCTTCTTCTTTCTCGATCTAGGCACCCCTAGAGTTGGTCTTGCTATGGTTACTTATCTAAGATGGCAGATAATGGGTTCCACAGAGGTATTGGAGGGGGCTTGAATGCCAGCATAATCTTCGTAGTCTGGGGGTATCCTTTCTTCTTTGTGGAAGGCTTTAAGATTCTGTGAAACAGAAGGTCCTCATCTTCAAGGTGGGCACTGTCATCCTCCTCCCTACAGTCAGCTGGGGCCCTTCAGTTATGCTGACTTAACCACAGTTATGCACTATACAATGTAAAATATGTGTCCTTCATAAAACTTGTACAAATTCATACCATAAAGACTAATTGATACAACGGTTAGGGAATGAGATTCTCCCAACAGAAGCCTGGTGGCTGAGGCCTCGTTCACAGCCCTTGCGCTTGGTCAGACATTGGAGAAGGACGCCACAGAGACGAAGGAGCGAGAAGGACTCGTCCTGACGAACGTCTGCGCGCCAACACCGGAGGAAAGCGGCTGCACGCCCAAAGGCGGATGAGGCAACGACATCTCCGACTGCCTACCACCGGGCAGGGCAGGGGCAGGAAGGGGCACGGCACGGCAGGGCAGAGCAAGGCAAGGGCAGGGCAAGAAGGGGCAGGGCTGGGCAAGGCAAGGCAAGGGCAAGGCAAGGGCAGGCCGGCCCCTCTTCCTCGCCCTGTGGCAGCGCCCGCCGCCCGCCCGGGCTCTGCCCCGCCCGCCGGCGCCCACGGCGCATGCGCAGGGCACCTCCAACGGCGGGCTCGGACGGTCCCGCTGCGGCGGCCGAGCAGGCCCTCGCCGTTGCCATGGAGAGCGGGGGAGAGGGGGGCGCGTGACAGCGGCCCCGCCCTTCTCCTCCAGGCCTCGCCCGACGGTTGGTTCCGCCTCGTGCGCCGGGAGGGGGGCGGCGGGGGGAGAGGCCGCGGCGCCGGCGGGTCCGCTGCCTCGCGGGGGGCTGCGGGGGGCGGGGGGGCCGCGCCGCGCCGCAGGCCTGGCGGGGGGCAGCCCCGGCACTGCCGTCCGGCCCCCGGCCAGGCCCCCGCGCGGCGCTGGAGTCGGGGCCTCGACGGAGGGGCCGCTGCCGCCCTTCCTGTGGCGGCGGGGTGGGGAGCGGCGGTTGCTGGTCGGGGCGCGGTGCGGCACGGCCCTGGGGAGGCTGACCGGGAGTCGGCTTTCTCCGGGGTGGGCTGGGGGCCTCCCTTCCGCCGGTGTCGGCCGCCAGCTTTGCCCTGGGAAATCCGCGCTAACCAGGGCTGGGTGTCTGCTCCAGCGGCGTTAGCCCCAGCTGCCGGAGGGCTGCACGCTGTGTCGAGGGCTGGGGCGGGGGACACACAGACAGACACACACACACACACACACAGACACGCACATCCTTCGCAGGCTTCGTGGGGTGTCCCCTGGTCTGCCCCACAGACACTGTTGGCATTTTCACGCAGCTTCCGCAATGCTGCTTGTTTTTTTGCGGAGCGATGAGGGGGACATTGGCTGCGTTCGGGGTGGTGATGGGAAAGGTGCGTGGGTTTTGCTGGCTGCGTGCTCCAGCAGCACCACACGAGGAAACGCACGCGCTCTGACGTTTCTTAGCTTTGCGCTTTCAGTTTCCAGCGCCAGCGGGTAGTAAAATGAAATTGTGGGTCTTGATTGCCTCCGCACCGAGGATCCAAACAGCGATGTGCTTCAGTAACATGTTACCTGTCTGCAGGTGGCTGTTTGGGCAGCAGCGAGGTGAAGATAGTTTTCATGGGTTTGTGATCAAGGAGGATAATGGTGTGTATACATTAATACCAAGCCATGTCCCAGCCCAAGCCCATGTGGCACCTTCTGTGAACGCAGCGGATGTTTACAGGCACGCCTCTCAAGATCCTATCTATAAAAAAGAACTGTGTGGGAATGCCTTGCCTACTTTAACCAACCTGTCAGCAGCCACCTAACAGCTGTGTAGTGCCAAGGCCTCTGCCAACAAACATCCATTGTGTAAAAATGTGCGATGCCAGGGGTTTTGTCACAGCAAATGTGTGCTGCTGCTTGTATTAACTGGCTGTTCAGGTACCAGTTTTGTTAAATGGAAGAGCTGCAAAAGGCATAATGGTAATTCTACTCTGACACTTGATAAGGTCGCATAAATCACTTATTTAAAATGTACTTGGAAGTAATTTACTTGTTTGGTTCAAGTCTGCTTTTTTTTTTTTCCCCCTGGGGAAGTGTATTTGTAGTTTGATATCAGTAATTTTTGGCAGTAATTCTTGAGATTTCAGGAAAGCCATGGATCTAAAACCACAGCTGGATACCCAAACTGACAGAAGCAGTGGATTGTTACAGCCTTGCCTCACAAATGCTATATAGCGACTGTATCTCATGTTTCTACTCTCTGTCCCTTTTTCTGTCTGAATTGTTTAGACTACAGCCTTTTTTTAGAAAGTGGTGGTTTTCTCACTCTAGAAGTGTGTTCTTCAGAGCATAGTATTGTTCAGTTTGTGTGGGGTCTTAAAATTGTTTTTCACAGTGAACAATACTATGAATTACCGATCTGTGTCATTCTGGACTTGTTTAAGCATTTGTGAAAAGAGTTCTGGAAGCCAGATTTCACAAGTCTTACTTTTCTTACTGAAGCAGAAGTCCAGAGCTAAAGTGAGGCAGAATGTATAGGATCTTGGTTTCTAGTTACGCATCAATGCAACAGCCATAAAAGTGCGAGGAGCAGGACGTCACCAGAGCTGGCTGTCATGCTTCTTTGGATGAGAAACTGAGTAGTGCTGGTATTGGGTTTATTTATGAAACAATTTTCTAAGTATGTTTTGGGACAGTCTTGGTGCAAAATCATATACTTTTTTTGATGTTTGCCTATTAAAGTAGTCTTACTTCCTGTTAACTTTTCTGGTTAGTTCAAAGCTTTCTCGTTTCTCCCAAGTGTCTTTCTGCCTGCCTGCCTCATTCTGTGGTCTAATTATTCAGTGGACGACACATCAGAAGTCATATTGGAAGTCATTGTAGTGAACAAATACTGAGTTTATGATACCATTAATTGCACTGGGCAGAAAGAAAAGGGCCAGGAAGAAACACTGCCCAGGCATCCTGGAGTAAAACTATTTTTTGGAAAGGCAAGAACAATTCTTGATCATGATGGAAAGACTCAGTCATGTCTTGGTAAATCTGAAGCTTTTCACAGCCACAGCTACTGTTTGCTTTCAAATGCTTTAAGGTGTTTATTTAGAAAAAATGTCTATTAAGTTAGGATAAGGGGGCAGAAACCCACTAAACCTCCAATGTTAGTGTTGTGTTTTATTCTAAATTATTGTGTTGGAAAATCTTTAGGCGTTGCATGTGTGAATACTGAGTGTATATGGCAATAAATGACTTAATTGCTTCTTTTCAACTGGTTTGTTGTAAACCTGCTCAAAGACTTTTTTTCCTTCACATATTGTAGTTATTCTTGTCAGAAATGATGCATCCTAAAGAACAGAATTATTGGAAATCAGTCTTCCTTTTTTCTTGACATTGTATTTGAAAGACTAAATAGAGACTTTTTTTTAAGTATGTTTAATTAAAGAGAAGACTATAAATTCATCTTCTCTGTGAGTTAAATTGGAATCCAGTACTTTCTACCTAGTCATCAGAACGTGCATGTGTTAGGTTTTCTTTAACACACACCCCTCCTTAATATTTATAAATGGTACATAAACCATGAGGGAGAGGGGAAAAGGCTTACTTTGCTGGAGGAAGTCAATATATTAACATTGTTTATGCAGTATTTTTGACAATAGTATAGTGAAAAATACAACTTAATTTTTCATTGTAATAGGCATGCAAGAAGCAACTGTATCCCAATTTAAAGTAACTGAAATACACTGTCTCTAGTGCAGTTTTGTAAAGACCTTTCTCTGAACACTCCCATGTTTTAAAATCTATATTAAAATTGTGAAATGGCCTAGAACTGAAACTTGAGGAACACTAGTTAGAATCGGCATGTCAGTTTGGACCTGAGAGACAAAGGGTCTGGATATCTCTGTGCATAGCTTGAGAGGAAGCTCTACTCAGTGAGGTGAGGTATGAAGAACAGAACAGAAGGTAATCCATTGTATGCTGCCTTTCAAACCAGTGATGATGGTTGTTTGAGTAGCACACTCTTTTGTGTCTTTCAGAAAAGATGCAGAAGATGATGATGAAAAATCTCCTTTTCTTGAGAATGAGGCCTTTTTTTGCATAGTTCCAGCTTAATTGTGGGACTTGCCATCAAAGGTATGGGTTTGGGGGGTGGTGGTGGTGACGTGTTTGGTTTTGGCTTGGTTTGCTTTTTTTTTTTTTTAATTAGAAAAGTGAATAATGTCAAGTAGGCAAAAGTTAGTCATGGAATTATAAAAATGTGGGATGTATTTTCATCATAGGCATTCTTAGTTTTTTTTCTAGAATCTCTTTCACTGCGTATTGCTCACACATAGTAGTTAATAGGTCACTCAGAAACAAGTATTTCAGTACTTATCTCTTTCTGTTTTGTTTGTTGAGCTGTTATTTCCCCCTCTGAGGAAGCGCTGTGAAGTCATGGAATCTCTGCTGCTCTGGTAAGATGGAAAACAGATGGATTCCTCAGCCGTCAGCAGTGTTTCTAGCTGCCTCTGTTTTTTTTTCCCTCTATGTTTCTGTCAGTCTGCATGAGTTCCTGTTCGTAAATCCATGCTGACTACGCCCAGTCACCTTCTTGTCCTTCATGTGTTTGGAAACAGTGTCTGGGATTATTTGCTCCACCTTCCCAGGGATCAGGGTGAGACTAGCAGGCCTGTAGGTGCCTGGATCCTCCTTCTTGCCCTTGAAAACAGGGTTGACAGTTGCTTTCTTGAGTCCTCTGGAACCTCACCCATCAGCTTAAAACTTTCAGACATAAGTGAGAGTGGCCTCACAATGACAGGGCCCTCAGCACTCGTGGGGCATCTCGTCAGGTCCCATGTAAGTGCCATGTCCAGTTTGTTCCAGGATTTCTTAATCTGATCCTCACTCAGAGTACGTCTTTCTTGCTTCAGACTTTCCCACTGTTCTCAGAGGCGTGAGATTCCAGAAAGCAGGTCTTATCTGTAAAGAGCTGAGTTGAAGAAGGTGCTTTGACCTTTTTGTATCCTTTCACTGGGTGGGTACCCCACCCCATTTAGCAGCAGGCCTGCATTTCCCCTGGCCTGCCTTATGCTGCTCATGTACCTATACAAGACTTTCCTTTTGGCCTTCATATCCCTCACCAGATTCAACACCAGATGGACTTTGGCTTTCCTAATCACATCCCAGTACACCCAACTGGTGTATCTGTATCAAGTTTGTACACAACCACAGACTTGATGTGGCCCCTTTTCACCTCTGTCTTGTTAGTTATAAGATCCCTCTTGTCCACATCATCCTGCATCCTTGGCTTGCAAACCCTGACTGCCGCTTCCTCACTTGGATCGTAGATCACCAACTCCCTCTCTTATCGTTCTTGGTCTAAACCTTACCTTAGCAGATTGACCAGCCTGTTGGCAAAGATGCTCTTACCCCATGTAGTGTCAGGTGGATCCTGCCCTTCCTCCCCTGCAGTTCTTGATCCTCAGATAAGGTCCTGTGGATGTAAAAGCTGAGTCTCAGCTTTTGACACAAGATGCACAACCACTTATTGGTCCGCGGGATCTGTCTACTCCTCCTCAAGTCCTTGCCCTTCACCAGCAGGATGAAGGAGACATCACCTGGTTCCCAGGCCCTGGCCCTCATACTCCAAGCCATGTAGTCATGCTTGATACACTCCTAGTCTCCCTTGGCCATATCCATGGTGCCCATATGGAAGAGCAGCTGAGGGTAATAGTCTGAGGGCCAGACTACTACCAGCCTCCATAATAGCCTGTCCATGGTATCCAGTACCAAAGCCCCTGGTAAGCAGCAAACCTTGCCAGGCGACAGGTTGAGCTGGCAGAGGTGCCTCTGTCCCTACAGCAGGGAGTTTCCCACCGCTGTTCCTTGCCCCATACTGCCTGCACTGCCACAGACTTGGATGCAGCCAGCTCACAGGTGTCACTGGACAGAGCTCCCTGTCTTTGCCTGCTGCCAGGGCTCAGAACCTGCTCTGTAGATCAGAGCTGTAAGCAGAGCAGGAACTGTCGTCCTGGTGTTGGAGCTCCCAGGCTTCACTAGACTTGGCATCTCCACGCCCAGCCTGACAAACTAAGGCTCTGCCTGCTTCTCGGTGTAGCAGGGGTTCCTGTAGTTGCAGGGTCTTGCGTGCTTGGGGATCTGGTCCATCTCCTTTTCATCATCCCTGATGTTGTACAGTCTGCTTGCGTCCTCCCACAGCTTCTCTGCTTAATGAGACAGATCCTCCATCAGCGCACACTTAGAAGGATATAAAATGCTTTTTAGTTCTAAACCTGCTGGTTGCTAAAGCTAGCTTACAGTAGAGGCACATTAAGAACTGGCAGATTCAGGAGTATAATACTACATCATTTATATGTACATATGCGTATAGTATATTAATACAATGTATACAACAGACGTATGGTGCATGCATGATACATATAGTAAAATTAAAAAAGAATAGTAAATACAGTCCTAAATACAATTTTAAGGCACAGTGGCTCTATTCAGTGTGCCACATGGGTTTATAAAACAAGTGTTAGCAAATTTGATGCATTTTTAGGATAAAAATAAGCACTTAATACTCTGCTGGACTTGAATGGGAACACTGTTGCACTAGAAGACAGCAAACAAAGAGTTATGACAAATAGTTGCATAGAGGAAGTGTGGAAAAATGACACATAGCTTATTTGGGTCTGATTTTGATTAGAGATCTAGAAAAAGAAAAAAACGAGACATTAATGAAACTTGTAGATGAGATTAAGCAGAGACATTGTGAATGCAAGTGAGGATAGACAATCCTGGGAACAAAGATGTCTGACTGCTCAACAAGATGAAATTTCAATGCAACAAGTAGAAGCTGAAAGGAGTGGGAGGAAATCCATCTGAAATGGACAAGAACCCTGAAGCCCAGAAATCAGGGAAACTGATGGGTGGGAGAGTAGGTTGGGGGTTTTGTGTGTGTTGAAATATTAAGATACGTATATGAAGGCAGCCTGACAAAAAATAACAGTAGCAATCCTTCCCTTGAAGGCTCTGCTGAACAGTGCTTATGACTTTGTGCTGTGTTTATTCTGAAGATCAGTTCACGAAGCTCTGACGTTCATACTGTAGAGCTTGGTGGGGTTTCTTAAGTCTAAACCAAAAAAGAGCCTGGCACACTAAGCTATCAGAATGGAAACCTATATGTTTTAAGTGTGATTAATAGTGAGAAAACTTAGTATTGTGTGATAGCTCTTAATGATCTCCATGAAAGATGTTACGGTAGCGTGGTTGCTTTCTCTATTGGTTTGCTGTAAATGCCATGAAGGAGTTTTTTTAAGCAGTGAAAAATGACAGATTCCTAGGGAAGCTTGTGACTATTTTGACATACAAACTTTTAAAAAATAATCTTGACATACAGTTGGGAGATGACGATAGGTAGGTGGGATGAATCTTTGTATAAAATAAGTCATTCCCGATACTTCTTGTTTGCTTTGCAACCTTCTTATTTTGATGGGAGACTTCTTTTCTTTAATGTTTATATCCTTTGCTGCTGCCAGCTGGCTGACAGTTGCTTGCTTTACCTATTACTTAATAGTTTTCCTGTGTACTTGTTTTGCTTGCATCTTGATGATAAATGTTACTTTTTAGCAAGATACAACTAGTTTATGAAATCATAGAATACTTCTCTTCCCAGTACTTGAACAGTGTATGTGACATGTCCGTAAGTTTTCATTTCATTCCTTAAATCAACAGCTGACAGGGTTTTTTTTCCCCTATTTGGGGGAAATGTATGTGGAACACTGTAGGTTGCATGATACTAGTTAATGTACTTTTTTTTTTTTTAATCTCTCTAGGATAATCTTTTCTTCCTGGGTCGTGACTGATTATTACCTGTTCATGTTCAATGGGACGACGAATTCACTTTGTAGTTGACCCTCAGGGTTGGTGCTGCATGGGCCTGATTATCTTTGTCTGGCTGTACAACACAATCTTCATTCCAAAAGTCATCCTTTTTCCTCACTATGAAGAGGGACATATTTCAGTTGTGGCAATTTTGTGTAAGTCAATTTAACCTAGCCCTTTTTTCTACTAGTAAAAATAGTATCTTTGGGCAGTAAACATATATGAGAAAGGTCAGAAAATACAGAATTAAGGTGAAGGATGACGGTAACGGGTAAGAGTACTGGAACACACCTTACATTTTTATGTTCTGAGAAGTTGAGACACTTCATTCATTTCAAAGGTGTTATGGTAAAACTTGTTTGTGTGGGAACAGGGGAAAAGCATTGATAGGGCTTCTGGATCCTGTAGCTAGAATTTGTTGACAGACTTTCAGGCCCACAACTCTTAGTGCTTGTCAGAATTTGGGGTGGTAGTACTGATGGTTGACAAACTTGAGTTTTGTTATTTTTGTCATACATCCCTGGATGGGTTAGCTAATAGGAGTTATGCTAATAAGTTTTGCTGGGGAAAAGGCTTGGATTATAACTGGAACCAACTTTAAAGTGAAGATGGACTATTGGGAATGTCCTTTTACTTTGAGGTGTAAAATTATTGGTGCTTATTTGGTAAGACAGTGGAGGAACTTCTTAAATACAGTAGTAAGTTCATGGAGGCATCCTGCTGGTGCTGTCAAAATAAATGTTCACTACTACCTTTTCCTCTCCCTTTTTAAGACTGGGAAGTACTTAATATATCTGGAATTGAATGAGAACACCAAGTAATTTCCAACTCAGTGCTGAAACACCTATATTTTTGATGCAGTCTACAGTAGATACTTTTGAAAAAGACTAACAAATGCTTTTCTTTTGTTTTTTTTTTTTCAGGTTATTATTTTTGCTCATTGTTTTGTATAGCTTCGTTACTAAGAGCCTCAGTAGCTGATCCAGGGAAGCTACCTGAAAACCCAAAGATACCAATTACAGGTAAATTAAGTTGTTTCTATATGATTAAATTAAAGTTATTTTAATGTCCTCAAAATAAGTAGGAATCAATTTAATTTTGTGAGATTTGATGGAAACCATGAGCTGTCTCTGCTGAAGCCTGTATTGGTAATGAAATTAAAATAGCTATGTCACCATTTTTAACTTGTAAATTTCTAGCACTTTCTCTGTGTAGATGGAAAACTTTGATTTCAGAACTCCTTTGCTGTCAGAAATTTCGTTTTGTAGGAACTTCTGCTAGGAAATTTTTCCATGCAAAGAATTTTTTTGCATTCTGGGCTTTCAAACATACTTCTAGCATATACTTCTAACTTGATAACATTTAATAAAAATGTTTAGAGATGGTTAGTTATCATAATTCTACAGCTTTTTTCTAGGTAAATTTGTAAGATGCTGAAAGTGGTGGTAGGAGGTACTCTTACATGGGATTTTACTTGTGCATTTTTTGCACTTTTTTTCAGTGATTTGGTTTGTATGGGCTGTTAACCAAACAAATGTGGTGCTAATTACGTTGTGTTGCTGTAGAGTAGCAACTTAACATGTGAGAATTCCCTTCTGTCCGTGTGATTTTTATGCCACAATTCCTGTATGGTATCTAATGTTTGAGAAATTGGAGGAAATCTGAAACCTTAATAATTGCCCACAGAGAAAGCCTGTACTTTTATAAACTGTCTGATGCTATTAAGGTGCTTGTGTAATGCATAGAGCTTTTACATAGCAGTTAAGAATGGAGTAGGGCTATTAAACAGCATGAGCATTGTCACATTAACAGGAAATACTTTTTGAATGCAGAAAATTTATCAAATGCAGTGAGGGTTGAATATTTCAGTCTTGTCTTGCAATGTGGTGAATGCCAGGAGTAACGTTTTGCTCTCTCTTCCTGGTGTTAGTGAGAAACTGGGATGATGTTTTTGGAAACATGATCTGCTTAACCTAAACATGGATGTTACAATGTGCACAAACAAGACAGTAGATAGTAGGAAGGGATGTGTCTCCCTGGGATTCAGCTGTGAAACACTGATCACAGAAAACCTCATGACAGAGTTCTTTCCGCTCCTGGTAACTGAGCCTTTGAAACTGTAAAATGAAAGGTGGCTCAGACTTTGGTTCTGCAGAGTTCTGACTGCAGGAAGAACAACATAGATTCTGCAACCTGGGCTGGAGAATGAAGACACTCAGAACAGTTACAGCCAATTGCATTTATGACAATGTTCATTTACCTGCAAAATAGCAGGTCAAGTACAAGATTCCCTTTGTGCACAAATGTTTCTTTCTCTTCTAAGGGATCCCTTCAAATAGCTCTCCAGCCTCTGTGCTCCATTCATTTCTTACAGCAATGATACTTCAGAGATACTTGTGCAGATGGAACGCTTAGGCTTGACTGTAACATTGATGTTATGATTTGGTGTATGCCATATCAGCCGTTTTGTACTTTCTAAAGCACTTCAGGTCTCTGGTGTTCCCTAGGTTGATAGGAAGATAGACTTTTGCATGGTAAAAATTCTATTCAAAAATCATAGAATCATAGAATGTTTCGGGTTGGAAGGGA
>BOSO01032151.1:0-16947 GCA_018403395.1 Gorsachius goisagi | reverse complement strand
CCCACGAGCCTTTTGATTTACTTTTCTCTCCTCTGTCCAGTTAGAGGGGAGTGATAGAGCAGCTTTGGTGGGCCCCTGGCATCCAGCCAGGGTTAAACCACCACACTCTTCTATTTTAGTATTATGTCACTTAATAGCTTGTTTTTTAATTTTTTACATTTGTTTTCTAATTTCTGTTGGAAAAGCAGCTTTTTCCCATACAAGTACTACTGTCATGTAATCAACAGTAAAAGAGATGAGAATAAGAGATGAGAATTTCTAATCCTACTTTTAAATGCAACTGTTTATGATTTGTAAACAAAATATTTCTAAAAAAAGAGGTAAGTAATTACTTTCTGATGCTGGTACTTGCAAATGATCTAATCTCCTCTTCACTTAGTTTATGGCAATGATGATTCAGCATCCTAAAGTACCCACCATTTTCCTCCCCTTCCTTGAGTTTGTAGCATTTTTATAACCTGTAATGATCTCAGCACAGACCTAATCTTGCAGTCCTAGTGCAAGCACTGTAAACACAATGTTGCCTATTCAAGGACTACAGAATTGGGTCTTAGTAGTTACAATTAATCTTGGAAAAACTTTCCCCCAGGACCCAGACCAGGTTTCAGGGGGGGTTTGCACCTTCCTGTCTGCTTGCTTCTCGCAGGGACTCAAGAAACTGAAAGACATGCCAATTAAGTAGTAGCTCTGTACTTTAAAAGGGGACAAGCACACTATTATACTAAAACATGCAATGTGCACTTACCAGACCGTTACAGTTGCTTAAGGCCACTTTAGTTGTACTGTGCTGGTCTTGCAAATATCCTGTGTAATGACAGTGGTCTAAAAAATCATGCTTCCATTGAGGTCCATCTTTCCCCCAGTATTCTACTGTAAAATGTCTAGACACCAAATCTGTGTTGAGAGTCAGGTTTAAATGAAAGTGCTTGCCATAGGCAGAAAGTTTAAAAAATAACATAGATGCTGCCAGTTCTTGGTCATAAGGGTCCGTACTCCTCCTCCTTCTTGAAGGTTTAGCATTTTTCACAGTAAAGCTGAGGAAGGCTCCATTTTGATCAACCCTTATTGGGATTATTAGTTGGTAGTGTTCAAGATAAGACAGGAATTCCTCTTTGTAGTCACAAGGTAAGACAATCCAGGGAATTGGCATAGAAGAGAAGAAAATATAACAGGAAACAAGTAGTAGTATAAACATAAACCATATTTGGCTAAATCTCATCACCCTCATGAGTAAAAGTCATTTTCAGGTAAACGCAAGATGGAGAGTTTTACTAAATAAAACATTATTTTTTTCTAATCAAGAAAACATCTTCAGTTTCCTATTAATCTGATGTCACTGGAAGTATAAAAGTTTTCAATTACATATCTTTTTCCTATTTACCCAAAATATGTAAGCTTTTGGGGCTAAATTCTACTCAAGAAGGACGTATTCTTCCCAGTAATACCATTCAAAGACAAAAGTTATTAGATCCACCTGCAAGAATAAAAACAGTAGTAATGAAAAGTATTATATTGTAAAAAACATGTAAACGGCTCTTCATTTCATTAAAAACCTATAAATGTTAACAGATCAAAGTAAGATTAGATCCTTACTTCCTAGTTTAAAAAACACGTTAATGATGTTATGGCAAGTCTCTAAACCATTATCAAGTACAACATTTTACTAGATTCAATTTGCAAGGCTTTCCTACAGTTAAAAGTAGACAAAACCAAATTAAAACAATAATTTAATCAGATCTGCTGTATTTAAACTTCCATAACAATGAATCATGACAAAACTAAGAGCAGAG
Organism: Gorsachius goisagi; assembly: GCA_018403395.1. Lineage (NCBI taxonomy): Eukaryota > Metazoa > Chordata > Aves > Pelecaniformes > Ardeidae > Gorsachius > Gorsachius goisagi. The sequence goes on along the minus strand of BOSO01032151.1, from coordinate 15,157 downwards.
TCCATATGATCTTATGAATTATATAAACATGGTTTAGAAAACATTACCCAAATGCAATGCAAAAATCAATGCTTCTTGTCAGCTACAGAGGTCTGACCCCTACCTTGAGAACTATATGAAAGCCTGCTGTCACTGCGAAATTCCGATGAAACCATGACTAGGCTCAAAATCCATGTCCACATCTTCCAAAAAGTTTCCATAATTAAAAAACAAAACAAAAAAAACAAAAAAAACCCACAAAAACACAGAAAGCTGCTTCCCCCCCCCCTCCTTGGAGGGCTACCTGTGTGCTAGAGAGTTCACTCCACTCCAGAATCACACCACAACAGGTATATGTATTTTATATTACTTCCAAATTAACTAATGGATATTTCACTTTTTGTCAGGTATTCTTTTCCAACAACCTGTATTTTCTTCTATATCTGCAGTCATTTTCTCAATTGAAAATAAGTATTTGTAAGATTCCTTAATATATCAGTAAGACAGGATTGGATAGTTAACTGAACTCCCTCCATTTCTTTTCCTGAAAAACAAAAGAAAATGAATCAAGGCAAATTGTTTCTATTAGAACAGATCTATACTGCAAAACACTAAGCCATCATAGTGATCTATGCAATATAACATTTTGAAATAATATTCAACCATTATAACTTTTATGGTACAAGGTCACAACCTTATAAAAACCATAAATTACCATTAACCCTGAACTACTAGTTCCATACAACTTCATAGAATTAAGGTTTCTTGTTGCTCAAATACTGTGTTCAGACTTGCTCCAGCTATAATCAATGCTAAGCACTCATTGATTTCAGCAGTGAATAACTAGACCCAATACACCAGTAGACAAAGGAAGAATCTGGGAAAGAATCCAGAGTACAGTTATCTGATCTTTCTGCAGCATGTATTTTTTATTTACCAAAGAACAAATTTCTATATTTGAAACTATTCATCATACACATTCTAAGTTTTCAAATATTTGTTGTATACATGTTAACTACAATTTGATGTAGTAGAATATATTTTTATTTTCATTTTGCATTAAATTTGATTTGAGCAAATAACATTTTACTCCCCCCTCCTTTTTCTTTTTTCATTTAAAACACTATTGCAGTAATACTAAAAAGCAGCTTCAGCTGTAGACAGGGATTAAATGGAAGGTCTACATAGCCAACTAACAGTCCAGTATCATGTGATACCAAACCATGTGTTGTGTCAGCTGGTACTAATCAGTCCTCTTAAGCACTCTCAGCACACCTGTGCATAAAGCAAACTCTGCAGAGGCAGACAATGGAGAAACAGAATACCCAAGAAAGGAAAACTGTTTGAAAACAAGTTTCCAAAAGCATACATAGTCATTTATACATGCACCAGATAAATTTGCCTTTCTAAACTAATCTGATCCTTCCAATACGTACTTTTAAAATATCTTTCAAGACAGCACACAGGATTTAATTAGGTTTGTAGAGGGAATAAAAGATATTTTGCAAGCATTTAGTGATGCCATTCACATGTGGCAACGCCCCAAAGGATATTAATAAAAACCTCTGGTCTGACCTTCCATGTAAAACCTTTATTTCCTATCTAATATTTAATTACAGCTTTTAGACTTTTACAAGTTTTGAAGAGATATAATCAATCCCATAATCTTCAGCTACATTTGTATACCAAAGAATGTGCCTTATTTCCAGTCTGAGAACATCCAGTTTCAAATTCCAATCACTGAATCTTGCTTTACCCCTGCCTGCTAATGATCTGCTTTCTTCTCCTTGCATGAAGAGTTATAATCTGATACAAGCACCTTTTGACACTTCCTGATAAGCAGCTCAACCTATTTGGTGTACCTCACTGTACAGTCCAGTTTCCAGATGTCTAATTATTTCTGCAGCTTTTTTTTCTGAACCCTTTCCAATTTGTCAGCATCCCTTTTAATGCACAGACACCAGAACAGGACACTGCAGTCCAGTAACAGTTCATTATTGCCATATATAGAGATAACATTGCCTCACAGCTTTTACTTAGCCAAAAAATCATAACAGGGAGCTCATGTTCAGCCTGTTAGGCTGATCATAAGTTACCCTAACATTAAGATCTCCGGCAAATACAGTGCCTAAGGTGCTAAATAGCTCACAATACTGAAAGTAAACTACAGTGTTCGTTATTTAGACACCACTGGCCCATGTTAAACCTTGGTCAACAGCATCCAAATCACCCACACCTAAATATCTTTTCAGGGGTCTGTGCAAAACAGCCTCCCTCATTCTAAGCTTCACACAAGAAAAGTCTCCTTTCACATTAAGCTTGCTGGAAGTTTCAGAAGAATTTTTTTTTTTTAGCCTCCTTTCCAAAAGTACTATAATCCAGCTTGAGCACCGATACAAATAGACCACACATAGCTGTATTAATGCTCTGAATTAAGGAGTAGTAATGGACATGAAGGATAAAGCACTCTGCTAACTCCAGATATAGTACTTCCAGTATGAAGTTAGGTAGGAATCTCAAAGTATCCACTGTCCCTTTTCTTTCTATCTGCCTAGATAGCATATATTCAGCATTCTACTTTTGATGGTGGTGAAGATGACACATTTTGTCAACACTAAGCTTACAAGAAGAAACGCTTCCTCTGCCTTGTGGCTGAACTACATATTCACCCACAGTAAGGGCAGGTATGGTTCCATTTCCTGAACATTTACCTAAAACTACAATTCCTGACTAATTATAAAAGCTCTGCCAAGTAGCAAAGAAAAAGTACAAGACATTTTTCAAAATCCAGGATGCTGATGACAAAGCGGGTGCATGGTACTGGCATTTCTGCAGGGGCACTGATGACAATGGCAGTCCTGTCACTGGTGCCATGAGCTTCCTATCCACTGAAAGTCAACGAGGGGAAAAAAGGCCATAAACACATATAGGAAGACTACTTTGGGGCACAAGGGGGGGGGTTGGCCAAACTGCTCAGACCAGTCACCTTGGGAGCCTCCATCTAAGCAAAGGGATATAGTTAAGGCGCCTTGGGCAACTAAAGCATCCCTTAAACTGAAGGTAGCTGAAGTTTTAGGATAGTCAAGCTGCCAAGAGATCACTATCCCCAGAGCTGGGCAGAGCATCACCACACGTGCCACCTCCCCGCACCGCCGCTCCTAGGGGCAGCCACGGCCCCACCGCCCACGAGGTATCCACACCAGGGGCGTCCACCACAGAATCGCCAGGCTCTCGTGTGCTTGGCGGCGACAAGATCTCGTGGTGGCAGCCGAGGTGCCAAAACAACATGAAACAGCAGCGCCGGATCGCACAGACCAACTGGGGTTTACGCTTCGGGACGGAACCGACGGACCACGAAGAGCAACAAACACATCGAGCAGGAAACGTCTCCACCATTCCCCAGCAGGTGGGGGGAGTGGGTGTCACTATGTCCCACCTCGACAGTTCGGCCCGCGGGAGCAATGGTCGCCGGCCCGCACGCCGCGCCTGCCCGTGGTGGGGGGAAGAGAGCAGGCGCGAGCTTCCCCCGCCGCCTTCCCCAGTCCGGGCAGGTGGCGAGGAGCACCGCGTCGAGGCGCGGCCGGCTGCGCCGGCAGTACAAGTAGTTGCTAAGAAAATGGGGAGGCCAGGCATCAATCACACAAATACAATTACAGGTATCGGGGGCTGGCCGTGAAAAGCGTTATAGGGCTTAGGAGCTCCCCAGGCGTAAATAGCAACGCACAGACCATGCTTGGAAGGGCTTGGGGAAAAGAAACGGGGCCCGGGGAGTGACGGGGAGGAGGGGCTGGGGGCTACGTACAAAGGGAAAGGACGTATCTTTCCTCCCCAGGTATTAATCAGAAAACGAGACGTGGAGAATAAAAGCGCTGCTGTGCGTGCCCCAATGTACGGCACAGCCGCCCTCCCCTCCCCAGGGGACAGGGTTCCCGTTGTCTGAACGGCCTCTCCCCTTCACCTGCCCCATGTCTCCCCTCTGCCCCTGCCGAGGGATCAGCTGTCATTGTATTTCTGAGAGGAAAAAAAAAAAATAAAAAAAAAGAGGGGAGGCGAAAAAGCAAGCAAAAAACAGGCTAGAAAAATGTCTACACACACACAGCCCAACACATATACATGCATATTATATGCACAAACACACGTCTACACACAAAAAAAGTTTTTTAAAAAACTTAGCGGGCAATACTAGTATTGGAGTAAGTTGGAGGTCACCAGACATATCTCTCAAAGAAATTCAGAAGGTGGGGGGGGAGAAAACCACGCCCTCCTCCCTAAGAGACTGAAGGGAAGAGTCCAGTTGCTGTGGTGGAGTTGATCCCAAAGTTAACTTTCAGCAGCCCATTTCCAGACAGCAGCGCTGAATCTATTTGGATAAAACGCGTGTGACCCAGACACTTGGCGTTTGGCCCAAACGCATTGCACCGGCAGCCCAAACAAAAACAAGAGTCTGACTCTCCCTCTCTCCCTCCCGCCTTCCCTCCCTCCCTCTCTCCGCTCCCTTGTACAACAATGAAAGAAAATAGCGAAGACAAAATCCGCACACACATCGCCAGGGAGCGAGAGCCCACTTACCTCCTCCCACCAAACAAAAGTCCCTGTTGCACCCCCGGCCGCTACGGAGACAGGCACACACCGATAAAACGCGCCTCCGCCGGGCTGAGTCTGGCAATTCCCCAGCGGCTCCAAGTAAATCAAAACCACACGCTTCCATCTTCCTGATGAGCCCGGCGAGAGCCCGACATCCCCGCCAGCATCGGGCTGCGGGACGGCGGCCGCCCCGACCCTCCGAGCCCCGGCACCAAATATGCACTTGTCTGGCCGCCGCGGCAGCGAACGCCGGACACGGGGCGGCCGAACGCCGGGCGTCCTAAAGCTGAAGCCATCCGGAATAGCTGCGGGCTGGCGCTGGCGCTTGGGGGCTGCTTTGCTTTTCGTCTGCTGTTTCTTTTTTTTTTTTTTTTCCCCTCCCCTCCCTCTACCAACGATTAAAAGTACGAAAAATCTAAGAAAAAAAAAATTGCACTGTTCGAGACCGTACTTCTTAAATGAGTACTCTTTTCGGCTGAAAATGCTCGCACCCCCTTCCCCCATCCTGAAAGGTTTCTCTCTGAAATTACTCCAAATCCACTTCGCCTAATGCAATATAAACCTCCCCCCACTCCCCAAAGCCCTGCACGCACCATTATTCGGGACGCAAGAAAAGCAAAAAGTTTCATGGAATAGCGTGAAATCTTCCTTACCGTTTTCATCTTCAATTTCTGATATAAAGTAAGTTTCAAACAATAGAGATTGCACAGGACGATTCCCGTATTCCTCTCTGCTTTTCCCCTCTGTGCAAGCAACCATCAGGGTTATATTCTCCAACTGAATAAAATTCTCTAGCCTTCCTAAAAGGGGTTTTTAGAAAACGGGCTGGCTTGGCAGGAGGAAGGATGCCATCAATTCACCCAACCTATCACCCTGCACATTTTGCCTTTCCAACAAGAAGGGGGGGGAGGAAGGAAGGAAAAACAGGCTTATATTGGGGTGGGGGTGGGTGCCCTCCTCTTGAGCAGCCTCCTCTGTGCGAAATACCATGTGAATATCATCTGAGTGGGGGGGGAGGGAGGGAGAAGGGGGAGCGAGAGACGGGGGGGAGAGAGGGGGAGAGGGAAGGCAGGCAGAGCAGGAAGGACTCAGGAAAGTTTGGTCGAAGTAGCCCCAGACCTCCTCTCGCCGCCGGCCCCCGGCCAAGCCGAGCGCGGCAGCAGCAGGCAGCCTTGGCAGCCTCGCCCGGGGGACGGCGCGGAGCACGCTGACGTCAGCCTGCAGATGTGCCCCGGCCCGGCGCGGCGGCCGCGCATGCGCCCCGCGTCACGTGGCGGCGGGGGGGCAGGGGTACAGTCGGGGTAACGAGAAACAACGGCGGCGGGGGGAGGGCGGAGGGGCCGCGCGCACCTCGCGGCGGGGGGAGCGGGGGTAACGTCCCCGGCGCGACCCCCGCCCGGTGGAGCGGAGCAGGGCGAGGCGGGAACCGCGCCGTCGGCGGGGAGCCCGGCCCGGCCGCAGGGAGGTGCCGCGCCGCCGCTGCCGCAGCCCCGGTGTGCGGGCGGCCGGCCGGCGCCGAGCAGGGGCGCTGCCGGTGGGCGGCGGGCCGGGGCGGCCCTCCACTCCCACCCTCCTTCCCCTTCCCCGCCGGCAGGGCCCGGCTCGCGCCCCGTGGCGGGCCTTAGTAAGAGAAAAGCTTCAAAGCAACGCCATTTCCAGCTGAGGGGCGGCGGCGGCCGAAGGCCGCGCAGCGAGCGGCAGCTGGCTGACCTCCGCCGCGGGGCCGCGGCCCGGGCTCGGGTCCCCTCGCCCGGCTGGTGGTCCCGCCGGGGCCCGGCCCTGGCCGCGCTGCCCCGCGCGCAGCGCTTTCACTTTCATTTGCGGCGGGGAACTGGGCGCCGGGGGCGGCGGGGCCACCTGGAGGCGGTGGCCGCGCTGCGACATGGCCAGCCGCGCCTGGGAGCGGGGGGGGGAGGCGGTCTGCAGGATCGCTTGTGGGCCGCGGAGCTAGCGGTGGCGGGGGGGTGGAACCCGAGACTTGCTCTCCTAACCGCCAAGTCAATTTCCGATAGCCAAAGAAAAAAGAAAAACCCACAGCCTTCCTGAATCTAGGTTCTAAGGTTTCGAACTTCTGCTGACAGCATTTCCCAAATGGTGCGTGTGCGCGCTTTCCTCCCAGCCGGAGGTGGTAGGTGTAATTCTCCTGGTGCATGTGTAATGGTTGGCGGGCCTGTGAGGTGGTCCGCAGGGAAAGGTCCGAGAGCACGGCTGCTGCGGGGCCTCCCCCAGGACGGAAGGGACGGGATCAGCCTGCAGAGTCGGCAGTCTGCATGGTAGCCCTCGTGGTCGCCCAGGGCCGGCTGCGCGCCCCATGAGATGGCGAGGTCGGACCTGAATTGGGACCTGCGGTTGGCATTCGCCGCTGGGGACAAACGCCGCACGCTTACCTTTTGAGTACGAAGCACTGCTACGGCGGAATTAGATTCTACATATAAGTACGTGAAATTTCTCCTAAGAGTAGCTCCAGCAAAATAAGGACAAGTCCCTATAAAGGTAGTGGCGTTTGTCATCACTCGGGCTGCAACTTCGCGCTGAGCGCGACAAACGCTAATTTGCGAGTCCCCTTTCCAGCCGCTGGGCAGACGAGCGTTGGGGCCGTTCGGGGAGCAGCAGAACGCTACCGCCGCCTCGGAAACGGCAGCCGTGAAGCCGGTGCTCCGCGGGGGCCGAGGGAGAGGGAGGCTGTGCCCCGCGGGAGGGCGATGCCCACCCACGTCCCCGCTCGGCTGCTCGTCCCGCGGGCGCCATCCTGCGCCGGCGAGCGGGGAGGGAGCGGGGCTGGGCCGCTGGCCTCCCCGGGAGACAGCGCGGGCGAGTTCCGCCCTCCCTCCTCTTCCTCGGGTACGGGGCGGGGGTCAGTCGCTGCTTTGGTGGGTGCGTCTACTGAGTTGGAACGGGTATTTCTCGTGTTGAGATGAGTAATTTTTGTTAATATTCCAAAGCTCCTGCTTCTGCAGCAAGCTGGTATGTTAAGATGATCACACGGATTAAACCACGCTCGCCGAGCAAGCTCCACAGCCGATTTCTGTCTCCGTGGGCAGGCGTTGTGGCAGGTTTTGCTCAACCTTTTCTGCAGACTCAGTGGTATATGCAGAGAACTGGGAGAGCCTTATCCTCAGATTGTGAAGAGGGAGTTCTTTTCCCCATTTTGCATCAGGACCAAAAATAACCTTTTGAACAGGCAGACGCATACATATCACAGCTGATTGCCTCACGCTTATGGTATCCTCATGGGATTTGGGAGACCTGACTTCAAATTGGACCCTGCCCTAATCAGATGCGGCGGTGCTCACATTGCTGTCTGACAGCTAGGCTGGGGACTATTCTGGTGTGGAAGCCTGGCCTGTCCATAGCTGGAGCTGCTCCACTGTGTATAGCTGATTAAATACTCATCAATCTAAAAAGAAAGACGGCTTATCACCGTCTGGTTAGAGCCCTCACATGGGTTCAGCTCTCTGCTCTAAATCAAGGAAAGCAAAGCAAAGATATATGGGCTCTGCAAAACCCAGCTGCTTGCTCAGACCAACAAGTTATTTATTCCCTGTCCCAGACAACTACATTTTCTTGCCTACACCTGCTGCTGGAGCTGAGAAAATGTTTCCAATAGCAATTTTGTCAAACCTGGTATATTACCAGGAAAAGCTTTGGCTCCAGTTAAAAAATTCCTGACCATCTGTGATTAGAATTTCTGACAGAATGCCCAATACAGTTTGACTTACCTGTTTTGCTTTACTGCATAAAACCATTTTTCAGAGGGAACCTCATTCAGATAGAAACAGCAAGCTTATTTGATGACTTTTGGTTTTGCTTCATCAGCCCAAATAACCTCTATATACATACTTCATGGTCTGCAACTTTTTAGAAAAGAAACTTGCATGGAAGGTAGTATGCAGATTTTTAGCATAAATTTTTCTTTGCTGCAAGTAGAAGTCTTTGTAGCAGGAATAGAAATTCTGCTGTGAATTCTGATAATATGTATAAACCCCTTGGGCAATTGAAGCTCTGGACAGGATTACACATTTAGTGATCCCAGAGCATGTTACTCCATGTCTTAACCCTTTTGTTAGTCTTTGCTGACCATGGAAGTAGTTAGCTAAAGCACTCTTGACTTTACTGTAGGCCTTCGAATCCTTTAGTATGTCAGTCAGCAACTGATAAGATTGGCAAGAACGCTTTTTTGTTTAGGTAAATATTTATATTAAACTTTAATAGAGATATTCAGAGGTATTTGGTGCTGATTCCAGGAGTCTTGCTTTTAGGGGAAATTAATATACAAGAGAGCTACAAGGCCTTAGTGAGCAGTGTATTTCTGTAAGATGAGATTCCATACATTTCCATACAGTCCATACATTTGGATGGATGTGCTTGAAAGTATGGGTTTTTTTCTAGGAGACACTTTTACCTGGTCAGTGAAGACCCAAGGATAATAACCTATCATATTTAAAAATATCCCAACAGCACTTGGGGAGAGAATAATCATTTTTTAAATTAAATATAAAATTATGTTATAAATTACATAAATACACTTGCTAAAATACTTTGGTTGACTGTATAGTTTAAAAAAAATTATAACCTTGCATTTATATATGCTATAGGTTCTGTGCTTTATCTGCTCTTATAGAGAGAAAAGCTCTCAATGTGCATAAGGACTTCATTTTTAGACCCCTGAACCAGAAGATTCATGGGGTGCTTGAAGGTAATGGTGCTATAGAGATCCTGTATCTGTCACTGACATTTCCTTGTAAAAAATCTGAATTCAGGTTGCTTACAAATCTCATATCCCTTTGCAGGAAAAGATCTAAAAACATCTCTAGAAATTACCTTGGGCTATGTGTTCAGCCTAATACCAACCACTTGCCACCAGAAGTAGAAGCTATTGTGCCTGGCACATTGTATTTCAGAGAATGCACATCAAAGTGTACTTGAGGCGAATTTTCCAATGCACCCCTCTTGAATTGATCTGTCCTTGATGGCCCTCTAAGACAAAATCCACAGCCATGCATTTGGCTTCAAGTATGGCTTTGAGGCTACTTCTGCCCAGCAACACGGATATTACCAAGAATGCCTTCATTTAAATACGAAGAGCCTTACCAAAGGCAGAATGGTAGACCATCCTTTTCTAGGATGCTCCCTGCAAGCAGCTGTGTGTGTTATGCTGATGCAGGGCTTACCGTCACCCAAGCCTCCTTGTTTCTGCAAGACCCTGTGAGCCTGGCCAACCCGATTATTTTAGTATAAGATTTGGAAATAAAACTGGAAAACTTCATGTAAGCTTGGCATGCTCCAGCATGGCCTGGCCAGTTTCCTCCCTGGTGGAACACAGATGAGGCAGGGTAGAGAAAAGATCAGAGAATATGAATGTGGTGAGAGTAACGCTCGGTGCTTGCTCAAAACGTGGGAGGGGTGGACAGTGGGAGGGGTAAGATTAAATCTCTCTCCAGTAAACCTGAGACAAGGAATCTTAAAACCACTCAAGTTGATTAGGGAATCCCTATATCAGAATGGATGTTGGCCTCAAATTTTGCAGGCAAATAAGATGGAACTGATCCTATCCTCATTAAGATTAAAGTACAAAGTACAGAAAAAACCAATACAGTTCCACACAAGAACAGGAATGGCAGTAAGCAGGAAAGCATCTGAGGTAACTCAGATAAGGGGGTTGCTTTATTTCAGAGTATTTTTTGCTGCTCTATTTCCAGCTTCCCAAGTCGAGAGATCAATACCAGAAAGAAGATTAGGTCAGTAGGCATAACAGTTTGTGTAAAGGGAGCATTTTCCAGCTCTATGCATTATAGTTTTTCTGTGTATTCTTGTTTTGCTATTTTCCTATTTCCAGAGAAAGTTGTTTATAAGATCTGAACAATCTGTAAGACTTACGGAGAACAAAGCTGAGACAAATTGTACGATATGTGGAAAATGTGTATGGAAAATCTCTATGGAAAAATTTGGCAAATGGTATTCCTCAAAGATTAGTGTACACAGAAACATATAAAAGCTATGCAGAAAATCTTAACAAATACATAAGAATTCAGTTATTTTGATTTTAGAATGAAAAATCTGGAATTAACTCACAAGAAGACTTGGCTATTACCATGCAGAACTCTGCAGTGTTTTGCAGTCTGGCTCTCAGCTCTAGGAATGACACTCCCAGTGCAGAATTAGGTACCTTGGTCTCAGGTGCCTAAGTGACTTGTTTAGTTTCTGAATTGAAGGAGAATTACGGCAGTCATACTGATGAGCATCGCAGACTTCTCATTTAGCATCTGCTGAACTATGTGGTGATTCCCCTTTTCTTGGTATGCTTTAGATAAAAGCATGAACACATACACTAATGTTAGAGATTGTAAAATTGGATCGTGAAATGAGCACAGATTTATTTTGAATGGAAAGAATTGGACTTTCCATATTCCTGGACTGTATAGCTGGAAAAGATTCATTAAAGACTCTAGAGCATACAGCGCATACTGCTTTGGACATGGATTACAACTTTGTCTAATTTAGATGGTTTTCTGGCATTCTTTCTACCACAGTGTCTTGCAACAGTTTATAAATGGAACTATCTTTAATAAAAGCTGTTAAGCCAATGGTTTGAAGAAGAATTGGGAAAAAAATACAATGCTCACCTCTCCCCTTGTAACTTTTGGGTGTCCCTCCAAAATGCAAAGACTTACTGTGAATGCAGTAAGGTGTTATGTGGATGTGGTTAGTAACTACATTTCTTTCCTCTTATCTCACAAGTAACTTCATTGTTCATTTTCTTACAGGATTATGACAGCACTAACAGATCCTTGTTTAGGGAAGACAGCGTTCTGCTTTGAAGAGGTTTATTAAGGCCCTTTTAAAAAGTCCAGCTTTTCCCTTTTCCAATTTATTTAGGATTGGCTGGTTTTGCATGAAGATGGTTTCTGCAGCAGTAAGGGCTCTGACCCTCCTATGTGCCCCTAACCTGGAACTGCTTAGAGACTGGAGAGCAGAGAGTTGAACTGCCATACGTGCCTGCCCTGTTCTTTGCCCCGTTAACCCTAGTTATCCCCTTGTAGCCACTCTTGGAGGCAAAGTCCAGGGCCAGATGAATCATTTGGTATCACCCAGCAGCTGTTTTTATGTTAAGAGCAGTCTTCAGCTTCTTTAGTACAAATTGTAAGTGGCTTAACTTAAAAGCACTTCCTTCTTCCCACTAATTTCCACTGTAATCCACTGGCATTCACAGGCATCCGCAAGAGTCCATTACACTGTTGGAGTTCACACTGAGGCAGCTCAGGAGCATCCACATGTTGCATTTAGCTGCTCTGCTGTGATCTTCCCCGAAAGAACAGTAACAAAAAGAAGACCCAAAAAAGAACAGTTACTGTTGCCCTAGTAATGACCACAGCAATTTGTCAAATGAACCTCTCAAAGCCCTCTGCCACTTACACAAAACCTGGGAGCAAGAGCAAATACCACGATGGTTGAAATTTATATAACCCTTTCATAGGACCTAGTCCTATGACTCTTCTGTTACTCCACTAAATATTCTTGAAATACATTCGCTCATGCATGTATTTTTGTTTATTATTTGTTAAAAGGGTACTGTTATATTCTAAAGATAAAACTAAAATAAAGGACATCCAATAAAAGGGCAAAGGTCACAACATAAGTTTTCCAGCATCAAAAATGTCTTTTTCACATTTTGCTGAAAACTCAGCTGTGCATTAAAATCACAAACAACTTCTTGTTTCTAAGGAGTCAAAAGATTACATTTCTTAGTTACAGGCCTATATTCTGGGCACAATCTGTGAATTGAAATATGAACTGGGTTCAGCATACTTCTGTTCCTGCTATAGCCATTAAGTGATTATTTGCATCAATAGGCAAGTTATACTGGAAAAGGGTAAGACTCAATTTTTCTCAAAAACTTTCAGGATACTTAATATTATGGTTCAACAGACTTGTACAGTATGTGCTATCAGTTTTGCATTTTAACATGAAATAACCGTAAAACCATTCAGGGATATGATGATGATGGTGTGTGGCTCTTCACCGCAGCTTGAGGGCAAAGGAGGAGGGAAAACCAACTTGTTCCTGTGTTTGTACTTACTGATGAGCCAAGATCAAGAGGCCTTATCCTCCATGTGGTCGTCACTGGAAACTGTGATACAGATACAAGCTGATTCTTGTAGCAACCTTCTGATTTGTCAGCTAAAATAAAAGTACTCAAAGCAAATGGAGTAACAGCTAAAGATATTTACAGGCTTGCAGAAAATGCTGGACATTTCTTTTCAGCTCATTGCATCCACAATTGCAGACATCTATAGATCTACACAATTTCATCCACAGATTAGGCAATCTGTCAATAAATAGAGTAAGCTCCTGTATAAAAGTTGTGGTTTAACCACAGTTGGCAACTAAGCACCACCCAGGTGCTCACTTGCTCCCACCCAGTAGGATGGGGAAGAGGATTGGAAGGGTAAAAGTGAGAAAACTCATGGGTTGAGGTAAAGGCAGTTTAGTAGGTAAAGCAAAACCTGCACATACAAGCAAAGCAAAGCAAGGAATTCATTCAGTCCTTCCCATGGGCAGGCAGGTGCTCAGCCATCCCCAGGAAAGCAGGGCTCCATCACGCGTAACGGTGACTTGGGAAGACAAACACCATAACTCTGAACGTCCCCCCTTCCTTCTTCTTCCTCCAGCTTTATATGCTGAGCAGGACGTCCTATGGTCTGGAATAGCCCTGTGGCCAGTTGGGGTCAGCTGTCCCGGCTGTGTACCCCTGCCAGCTCCTTGTGCCCCTGGCAGAGCAGGGGAAGCTGCAGAGTCCCTGACTGGTGTAAGCCCTGCTCAGCAACAGCTAAACCATCAGTGTGTTACCAATGTTATTCTAGTGCTAAGTCCAAAACAGAGCACTATGCCAGCTACTAGGAGAAAAATTAATTCTATCCCAGCTGAAACCAGGACAATAAATTATTGCATGAACAGTTTTCTGAATAGATTTAATTATAAAGATAACACAACTCTTCCAGTACTGCCAGTCTGTATAAGGTCTAGTTAACAGCAAGCACCTACAGCCATCTTAATTTAACAGTGTATTTACAAAGGCAATCAGGTACACACATAAGATGTACAATTGCAGACAGAGATATTCCACCCACAAGTGTGTATCTACAGTGGATTTTTTCTGCTGTCTTTAAAAGAAGGGCTTAAAGGTTTGCCTGTTTCCTAAGCCAGTTAATGCTCATCCTGAGTAGTGCAGAAATTGAAAGTTTGGGTTTGCATTTTACCAGATATGGCTGGTATTTGCTAAGAGATCAAATGGGACTACAAGGGACCCAGGTGTAATTAAGGATTAAATACTTCATAATTCAAGGATCAGTATAACTAAAACAGTTTAAATTTGTACAACTTTCAGTTCAGCTGGTATAAATTTTAAATCAGGCTGAAGTATATTTTAGTAATTATAAAAATGAGATATTTTACAGCTACTTCCACCCCTGCAAGACTGCTTATTTCTCTAGCCTAGGCTCATACCTCTTCTAAAGTATCATTAATTTTATGCATCACCTGTGGGTATAGCCTGTCATTTCTATTTAAAGTCTAGGCACAGAGCTTTTTTATTTTTCATTTTCGAATGGCTGTCCCTGGGCCATTCTCTTTCTCTGTCCTCAGATACAATGTCTGACCTTCAGAGGTGAGAAACAGAATTGGGATTCTCTCTGAATAGGCTTGGGGGAGGGTGCAGGGGTAACCTTTGCTCTTGTTCTGCCCCAGATTCTTGGCTTTGCACATGAATGGATACTCTTCTATTGGGGTCTTTCTTTTGGGGGATGAAGCAAATTAACTGCAAAAGAATACCAGGGAATTCACTTTGTGCACTATCTCTGCAAAGTGTTTTTCTGAGATTCCGTGGAAAAAAGAAATTCAGAAGCTTGAAATGCCTGATGCAAAACTTTCAGAATAGGCAGGGCAGCCCAGCATTCCTTGCACACTGCTCTACAGTAAAACTACACACAAATCTCTTACCAGCTACATAGTTTCCTAACAAAGATGGAGTGTAAAATACATTACTGCAATTATTCTGAAGTCCAACTGTAGTTTTGAAGATAAAAAGTTTTGTGTTTGTGTGTTTAATCGCTTCTCTCTAACTAAGAGGGACAGACACTAGGTGCTTTTTTTAATTTTTAGTTCAACAATTTGGGAAACCTAATGACATAGGATATGCAGAAAAAGATTTTTTCATCTTGAAAACAGAACTGTGGGTGACAAAACACCCACACTCTCTATAAAGTATGATTAGATATTATGACTGTTTTTCTCAAAAAAGCCCTCATTATGCTTGTGCTATTAAACATGACACGTGTCCTAGTAAATGTGCCTGGGTGGACTGTGTTGCTACCAAAATGTCTTCTGCCCTTTGCTAACATTTAAGCCTTTAAGCCTCTCAGTTGTTCTTCTAGTTGTCTCATGTGTGTATTTTATGCGGAACAGAGGAACGAATCTTGTATGACTCAATATGAAAAATCTGTACAAAAAGATGAGCATTGCTACTTTTTGTGTTTTCTCTGTTACGAAGCACTTACGTGCTTGCAGGCTCTCGTCCTGCTGGGGGACTTCAACCACC
>BOSO01032150.1:0-28019 GCA_018403395.1 Gorsachius goisagi | reverse complement strand
AACCTGAAACCTTCTATGATTCTATGATTCTATGAATACCACATATATATATGAAGATTCACTTACAAACTGCTCAAAAATATTACTAAGCTAATACATAACTTTAATAAATGGTGAACCTTTTATTATAGAAGGCAGTGGTTCAAAGTTTATTTATGCCTATTTAAAGCATATTAATGGCTAACACATACATTCTCCATCTGTGACAAGCTGACATCTCAATTAACCAGACATTAGCCCTTTGCAAACTGCTTACCAGTGAAACAGTATAATGTTCAAACTAAATACGTTAAATCAACTATAAATGGGTCTGTCTCCTCCAGAAAAAGCTATTTCCACTTTGGAAGGCAACAGTCAACTGAGATTGCAAGGGGCGGGCAAGTAACTATTCTGGCACTAACCTTCTTTTGCGTGACCTTGGAAAAGCTCTCCTGGGTTCCTCCACCTTCTTTTGTCTGGCTGGTGTTTAAACAACAGCGATCTTGGATAGGTACTGAGGCCTGGAATCATCCCACATTAGTAAGATACCAAACCAAAGTGCCTGCCTTAAGAGATTAATTGCCTAGGATTCTT
This sequence comes from Gorsachius goisagi, assembly GCA_018403395.1. NCBI lineage: Eukaryota > Metazoa > Chordata > Aves > Pelecaniformes > Ardeidae > Gorsachius > Gorsachius goisagi. The sequence goes on along the minus strand of BOSO01032150.1, from coordinate 27,446 downwards.
GTATAATCGGTGCAGAGCACGACGTAGATCTTCTACTGATCCATATAAAAGCTTTTCTGTATTCCTTTGATAATGTAGAATATGGGTTTAAAAATGGAATAAAGGTAATTGGTTACACCTGTATTGCTCCAAAATAAAGAATTTAGATACATTATTCATCCCTGATACAGTCTGGGTTTCCTTCCGATACATTAAGAACAATCATGTTTTCATTTCTGAAAGTACATTCAAAACTAGAAGAGGGGGGAAAAGGCTGTAACACAGAGGGGTACAGCTAGATTTGACTTACAGGCCTACCTGACAGACATATATTTAAAAAAAAAAAAAAAAAAAGAAAGACTTCCCATACTCCCCAGGGAAAACTCCGAGTGATAGTAACACCGAGGTCAAACTAGCCATGGAAGCATTTCCATGGACATGATTGAGACTAATCATATTCACAGGTTTCTTAAAGGAGTAGTGCTTTTTTTTTTTCCCTGGAGCAAATGATCTAGACATTCAAAATTAAAATATGCAGCATCATACTGATATTAGGCTTCTGATTAAGATGGATAAAATGATAAATATTAGTTGCTATTATTTACTACTCAGTTAGCTGGTTTACCAATGGCTGTGTTGAAAATTTCACATGCCAGCTGCAAGATCCACAGAGGCCCAAAGCAGCCTGAAGTACAGACCCATACTTAGTTTTCCTTATTGGGCTCTCAGAGCACACCCTGCCTTTTCTTTCCACTATCAGTCAACCAAACTACTTTTTCTAGTAATCAGGTAAAAAGGCTAATACCCACGAGGAGCTGAAATGTTGCTTTGAATGAAAACAAATTCTGAGTATTTGGGCTTCATTGAGCCATGGCAACAGAACAGCTGCGGATCCGCACATCCCTCCTGTTACCCTTTCAAAGATTCGGTGCTCACCACGTTCCCTCGTTGCTCTCACTTAACAGCAGCTTCTGCTGCACTTCAGGACTGACAGCCACAGAAGCTTAGCAGCAGGACGGACCTTGACGATTTAAAATAAAATATCAGAGGAAAACTCAGGAGGAGTATCCCCCTAGTCACCACATGCTGTAAGTACAACAGAGAGCAGATGCAGGCGGGTGCTATCATGACAATCCACAAACATCAGCTGCTGTAGCAGCGGGTACGGTGGCAGATGGAAGGTTGGTAGATACCACCCCTAGCAGAACCACTCCCAGCTTTGTACCAGGCTTTAAGTGGCGTGTGTCTCACTACCACAGCTAAGATACCCTTGCCCTAGAGTAAAGAGCTAAAACCAGGCATAATTGCACCAGTCCAGACCTCAAGGAGTTTTTAAGAAACTAAAAACAAGCCGAATACCCTTCAACTAGACTCATTCTATGCATTCGACATAAAAAATGTTTCATGTTGTATCTGCTTTACTAGCTGATGAATGAAAGTCAAGTAGCTCTTAAGCAGCAGGCTGATAACACAACTGTTCTCAGCATAAGCAAACAGCAGTAATTCTTAAAGGGCAAATGAAGCCGCCTGGTAGCAGGACAGAAATGGGACTACTGTTGAATTTGGCTGCCTTTTCCAGTTCCAGCCTAAGAACATACCGTAGCCTAACAGTTTGTTTCAGCATTTGTTCTTCTGATGAGGTCAGTGTGTTGAAGTTAATTTTTATTGCCCTATCTCAAATAAAAGGAAATGGGAATGATTAAGTTACCTTTCCTGACTATTCCTTCAACACACCTAGCTTCCTAGAGGATAAACTACCCTCTGCTGGAATAACAGAGAATTTACAAGAAAGCAAACATTTCCTTAAAAACTTCTTGTAGACCTTCTTAAAAGCACGCAGCTGCAAATATAGCTTGTCATTTGCTGCAGTCTTACAAAAGCTGAGGTTTATTCCAGTGATTTTGCAGACAGAGTCCTCTTAGTGAAAGATAACTGACTCACCTAATACATGAATCATTCCCACAAAATTAGCCTTTTTTCAATGAGCTTAAGGAGATTTTTCTAAGAACTAAGCTTCTCATTTACAGATAGTATCCAGTAGCTTGTTGGTTTGTATTATTTTTCTTGGTCCTGGAATCTTTCAGAATTCAAAGCTTAATGGGATGTAGTTCACTCCATGCAAGATTTGATTACATACAGTAGTTAGAAAGGGTACAAAAACTTTCTGAATAATTGTAATGACAAGCATTTATAAACAGGAAAAATATTTCCAAAAGAGCCCAGCCTCAGCATTTATTAGAATTCTTCCACCAGGCAATGAAAGAGCCATTGCCTTGCACTATTAATTGTTAATCCATCCTGACAGCTGGCAATGCTTTCAAGCCCAGCCCCATAGTGGGCAGGATGGTACAAGAAGAAACTTCTATTAAACTTTCAGCTGATGATAACTCACATTGAGCGTCAAATCACATGCCCAAGCCAGCCTTCAGGCTGCAGAGGTGGCATACAGCCTCAGCACACACTTATAAAGGATTCTACCCTCTTTCCCAAGATGGTCCACATACCTTCACAGAAGGAAACAAATTTCACCTCAAAATTACTGACAATCTTTGTGGAGTGCTTCACCAGGATAGAAACAGAGAACACAGTTTGTACAGAGGCAGTGTATTTCCCAGAGAAACTTTAGTTTATTTTACAAGAAGGTGTTGAAAAAAAAACAAAGCCAAGTATGACAACAAAGAAAGGAATGCTACAAAACCGTATCATGAGTTAAGCCACTTCCACAACTGTTAATCTGGCTGCAAAAGTCACAGGTCCACCAATTTCATCACAGGTGCCTTTGGTACACAGCTTTTACCACTTGATAAGAGTTTCAGCTTTCAAACAGAAATGCACTGCTTCAGTTCTTTCTTCGAAGCTACAGAATACGGCTGTTTAACACGCTCCTGGGTCCCCTTAACACACCTCAAGAAAAAAAAAGTAATAGAAGAAAGCCTGCCACTTTGTTGAAGTTTCCGGCACACAGATACTACAACAGAGTTACAGTCCCGATCCTTGGAAAGAGTCTTCAGCCTTCAGATCTCTGACGGAAAATCTGCAGAACAGCTAGGCTCGAATAGGACCTGCCAGATAACGACTTCCTGTGCAATGCCGGGTTGTTTCTGCTTTCACCACAGCTGTCGATTACTGTACCTTGTCACGACAAAATGAACCACCACACACAGCCAACTGCAGAAAGCTAAAACAATACAAAAATTTCCAATTGCTAATATTTACGAAGTATATTCTAAAGTTCCCTGTAGAACTAATCCAGCAAATGTTCTAAAAAGATACTATTTTACTTCAGTGAAGGTGCCACAGTCTGTGGATTTAATTCATAACATTTTTAACATTTTCATAGGGTCCAACTTAGCTGTCTACTTGTAACTCCGGGTAAGACCTGAAACAGCCAAAATTATCTTAAGGGCTCTAATGAAAATGAGTTGACAGCTAGTTATTTGTGCTTCTACGAACTTCCCTTCTATACTCTCGGCCTCTGAAAGGCAAGAAAGAACTGCCAAACCTTAAGAAAAATAGGGAAAAAAAAGTACAAACAACAGTTGAGGAAAAATCTAATTTAATCTATACTGCTCCAAACTGCTCCAAATAAATGGGTTGAAAAAGAAAACTTAGAAGTATTTTAACTATTAATGCAGACTTTGTAACTGCTAAAATAGAAAGATGTACTGCTGCAGTGACAAATGTTGTTACAGAGGGAAAAGTCATTCAGTGTACTATGAAGATTAACAGCATCGTTTACACAGGAAAAAAACCCAAACTTCAGTAGCATGGTTGAATAACACGGAACACATGACTGTGGAGTAAATTAGAGAGCTGTGTTTTTTGGCACGATAGTGTCCTACTGGAGTACAGAGGTGCCTCACATGCCAGTGCACCATCAGATCCCCTGGCAGTGGCAGTCTGCGGCTCTCTCCTAGGCAGTCATGCCACAAGTGGGGGGCCGGCTCTCACTCCCCAGAGAATCCCCCCCCGCCCAGGGAAATGCCCTATTCATCAAGATGTTTTATCGGGTACAGTGGAAATGTGCCAGAAGTACTAGTAATATTGCTAGTCATACTAGTAATAGCCAGAACTCCTAAAATAAATTTAACACTGTTACTATCTGTGATGATTTTATAAGAAAATATGTGGGCAGGAAAACATTATAGGCTTTAAAACACAAATTTTTTTATCTACTTACAATGCTACTTCTATTCAAATTACATTACAGAATTCCCCACTTCCTTTTAACTATTTCTTCAACTTACTCCTTGTGTATTTCTTCTTTTCTAATTATTAATTAAAGACTGTTATGTAACATTTGGTTCAGTCTGTTTCCATTGTCTATTAATAATGATTTTATTTTGGCATACAGACGGAGTTCAGTCTAATGGTGTTTTTTTTCCTGAAAATCTTTACTTGTCAAAAGCGTGACAGCTGAACAATAATTAAGCAAAAAAGCAACAAGAAAGTTTTCCCATAGCCAAATCTCCAGCCAAAGGAGAAAGGTTGACAAACTGTCCAGTAAGTCAAGAATGTTACTGAACTTCAGATATCTAATGAGAGTTTAACATGCAAAATGTTTTTCAGACCTGCAGCATGTTAGGAGCAGTCCAAAGTTTCCAAAATCAGCTGTACACCCACTTTTACTGCCCACTGAACACATCGCTCCTCTGGAATTGAAGCTAATAGAAGCACCTCCAAGAAATACCCATCAATTCACACACCTATGTGGGCATTTTGGTGTTAAAATCACAGCTACATACAGCAGGGAGATCTTTGCGTAGTTTATTTGTCTATATTCCAGCTTCCCCTGAGCAAAACAGGTAAGGTTTTGGAACCATCAGCTAGCTAAAGGAGCTTTATAAGGGATATCACGTGGCAGCTGAGACATGCCGAATAAATACGAGCCTCTTACCACACCACAGAAGAAAAAAAAAAAATCAAGTATTTTAGTTTAAATCTTTCACCAAGCTAGAAATACGACCACAGTTATACAGCTGAACCGATCAAGCTATAGTAGTTGACTCATGTATTTCAGTTTTAATCTTTTAAAAATTGTAACATTACAATCAGAAAAAGGTTACTCTGAGGCAAGTAAAAGTTTATCCTCATCATTTTCAGTGCCTGTTTTCTAATCCAGTATTTTTTAAATAAACTGGGGTTTTCTTCTGTACATGATTATCACTCCAAAGCTTTCATTTTTTTTCTGTAATATTTTGACTTCTCACCTAAGTGGTTTCTGCACAAACAGAAGTTCTTTGATGGTTACTCAACGCTACAATGTGTGACATTGCTGCTATGACAGCATGACTACTCATGTTGCAAGTGGAAATTCTTCAGTTTTTCAGTTCCACTTTAAGTCTATTCTTTGCTCTGAAGACTAAGGCTTTTGTGTGATTATGCTTTTCATCTTGACTAGGAGTTCTAGATACCAGAACCATTAGTTCAAAGGGAAAATCCTGAAAGTTACTGGTTTTTTTCTAATAACTCTAGAAGTTTTACACAATGGGTAGATACAGTAAGCTCACATGCAACCTTGTCCCACAGTTTTGTGACTGATTTCTATCATACTCTCTAATTAAGGAACTAACCCTCTTTCACAAAACTGGTCTTACTATCCTTGCACTCAAAACTGTACTTTTGTTGTTTCTTCACTGATTTTCCTGGTTTCCTTCCATTTTTAATGAGTTCCTTAGACGAACTCATTAGAAGACAGACCTTCTAGAATGAAAAACAGCATTTACTCCTTCAGATGCACACACGTGTATACGCACCCCACAGAAGGACCTGAGCACCCTTTGCTATGGATTGGGGCTTCTGAAGACACACAGTCTGTTATGAGATGGTCAAAGTACCTCGTAAGACTGGATCTGTAGACAAGAAAAAAAAGTGGAAAAAAAAAGGCAGCAACAAAGAAACACTAATCATTTCCTCTGCCCTTAGTCATTAAAAACTTTTGCGCCACTTCAGGGAAGCAAGGTATTTCTCTTCCATACTAGTAATGGCTGCTCCACCTGTGTTAACTTAATCCCACATTATGACCTCTAATACCAGAGCACCAAAGTCTCAGCATAGGAAAGGAGGACTATTGAGAAAGCACATGCAATTACATTGCCTGAATTCAGAGCTTGCTCTGTACCTAGGTTAGCTTTCCTGGAACACCTGGAAAACGGTTTAAAAGATAAGAAAAAACAAACTTTGGGCTTGTGCTTTCTTTTGAAAGTATTCTGAAGTGATTATAATTTGCTTCTGACAATTAGGCAAACCTAATTGAGCAACCTCTACTCCCACATGTGCTTGTGACAGAATGATTTTCCAATTTAGTAAAAGATAAAGAGTTGTTAATACTGGCAAACATAAAAAAGAAAATCTGTTTATTTTTTCTGAACAGACCAGTCCGCCACCACTACTATCATTTACTTCTGTATGCATTACTTCAAAACCAACCATGTTTTCTAGAACTGTTTTAGTTTTCAAAGCAGTTAGATAACAACACTAAAAAGCTGATCAAATAAAAAAAAAAATCGTTTTTTTGTCTGTTCATACACCATTGAAAACTCAAACTCGTCGTTCTCTTTCAAGTGCACACTTGCTCCCTCTCATATTTTGTTGTGTCAGTACTTTTGCTGTCAGTATGTCATGATATTGTCACGACTTTGCCAAAGAAGTCTGCAGGCATCACTTCCACAGGCTTTCAAGACCAGGTTGGATGGGGCTCTGTGCAACCTGATCTAGTTAGCGGTGTCCCTGCTCACTGCAGGGGGGTTGGACTAGATGACCTCTAGGAGTCCCTTCCAACCCAAAACATTCTGTGATTGTATGATTCTATGACTAAGAGAGGGACAGTAGGACTGAAAGAAGATCAGGCTTTATAATACATTTTGCCTTTATGCCAGAGAAGAGGTTCTTGTAAGGATATAAACGTCACACTTTGGGGCACAGGTTTTCTGTCCTTTGTAGCAACTGCTGTCACCTCATGTAAGAGAAAGGGCATTAGACCAGCTGGATCCGGGTGTCCAATCCTGTACTACGGTGTGAAGCTTCACCCCTGGACCCAATAGCATTAGCGCAGGTCACTAGTGCATTCTCTTCCAGCAGAAACACCCGTGTGTGTACCTGCTGCGGTGGCAGGCTTTTGTGGACATTTCTGGACTAGGGACGCCACCACGACCACCACTGGGGTGAAAGCTGCCATGCAGGCATCGCGTAAAAGCCACTGTTGTCCCTCCAGCAGCCCAGCTGAAGACTGAACTATAATCTTGAGGCATAACTTTCAATTCCCAATTAATCCGTTGATCATCTCACAGTCAAGACAAAACAAGTTCTTGAAACAAACGAACATTTCCCTCGAACGTACACACACCCTTCCTGTGTTTAGTAACCTCACCAACCAGGCCAGATATAGACAGTACATCAGGGCATCTTTTCTTTGGCAGCGGGAGATAGCGGGCATGCTCGCCTGATGCAAGAGTGCCTGCTGCCCGGGAAGGATCACCTCCCTCCACCCACTGCCCATGCTTTGCCTCCTGCAGCCGAGGATGCGCTTGGCCTTCTTTGCCCCAAGGGCACTTTGCTGGCTCCAAATTGGTCAACTTGGGGTCCACCAGGACCCCAGGTTTCTCCACAGCTGCTTTCCAGCAGGGTGTCCCCCAGCATATACTGGGGCAAGGGCTCGTCCCTCCCCAGGTGCAGGACCTTGTTCTTCCTCTGCTTGAACCGCTTGAGGTTCCTGTCAGCCCCCTCCTCCAGCCCGCCAAGGCCCCTCTGGTCAGCAGCACCACCCTCCCTCCGCCATCACCTCGCTGCACCTGCACTGGTCTTCGTGATAAGTGGCCGGGCCGCCATCCCTCCCGCAGCCACGCGTGAAGCAGCCGGCGGCCTAAGGGTGTGGGGCACCAGCCCTCTCCTTCCCCGGGGCGCCGGGGTGACGCGAACTCACCCCCTGCCCGAGGCCTGGGCCCCCTTCCGCGCGGGACCGTGGCGGTCCCGGCCTGCGCCAGGCCGGCTCCCGGGCACGCGCGGCGCCCGCAGGCCGCCTGCCCAGCCGCGCTGCCCCGCAGGCGGAGGCGCGAGGCACCCTCGCTCCCACCCGTTACAACCCAGGGACGGGCCGCGGGGCGCACGGGGCTTCCCGGCCGCGGGGGGAGGGGCGGCCAGCAGGGGCGGCGCGGGCAGGTGCCCCCGGCCCGGCCGTGCTCCCCCCCCCCCCCCCGCCCCCGCACGCGGCCCCAGCCCCAGCCCCGGCCCCGGCCCCGGCCCCCGTCTCCCTCACGACACCACGGGCTGCCCCCGGCCCGCCCCCCGCCTCGCCCCGCAGGCAGCCCCGGGCGGAGGCGCCCGCGCCCGGCCCCGCGCAACCTGCCCTCCGCGCCGCGGCCAATGGGGCGAGAGGGCGGGGAGGAGCGGCGGGCGCTGCCCTCGCCGCCTCCGCCCTCCGCGGCGAAACTCGGCGGGAGCGCCGCGGGGAGTGAGACGGAGCCCGCGCCCCGCGACGCAGCGCACCGCCGCGCCGGCCGGCGGGAGGGGATGAGCGGCGGCCACCGCGCTCCGGCACCTTCCCGCGCCGCCCCCGGGGGCACCTGGAGCCGCCGCCTGCCCGCCCAGGGCTGCCCCAGCGCCGCGCCGAGCCCTTCCCGGCGCCGGTGCGAGAGGCGGTGAGGCGGCTCCGCTCCGCTCCGCGGTCGGGCTCCCCGGTCCCCCTGCGGGCTGGGCGGCGGAGCGCTGCGGTCTGCGCGGGGAGAGCAGCGGAGGAAGAGGCAGCCTCGGCTCCCCCGCCCGCAGTCGGTCGCTGCCGGGCGGCACCCCGCTTCGGCTCCTTTTTTAGGACTTTTTTTTTTTTTTTTCCCCCCCTCCTTTTTTTAACTACAATACACCACTCTCCCCCCTCACCCCCCCCCCCCCCCGCCCTTGTCCCTCATTTGAATTTTTATTTCCACACTAGAGTACCCGCCTCCCTTACTCTGCCTTTCCTTTTCGGATCCGCTCTCACCCTTGCTTGACTCCCCGGCGGCAGCGTGGCCATCATGTCCTTCAACCCCACCATCTTGTCACCTGTGAATGGCTCCAACGGGACCGCCAGCGGGGCCGAGGGTGGGAAGCCCCCCACCATACCCACCGTCATGTTTATCTTCGGTGTGGTGGGCAACCTCATAGCCATCGTGGTGCTCTGCAAGTCACGGAAGGAGCAGAAGGAAACCACTTTCTACACGCTGGTCTGCGGGCTGGCGGTCACCGATCTCTTGGGGACCTGCCTGGTGAGTCCAGTCACTATCGCCACTTACCTGCAGAACCGCTGGCCGGGAGGACCAGCGCTCTGTGAGTACAGCTCCTTCATCCTCCTCTTCTTTGGACTCTCTGGCCTCAGCATTATCTGTGCCATGTCTATAGAGAGGTACCTGGCCATCAACCATGCCTATTTCTACAACCATTATGTAGACAAGAAACTGGCAGGGCTCACACTCTTTGCCATCTATGCTTCCAACGTGCTCTTCTGTGCCCTCCCCAGCATGGGGCTCAGCAAATCTACCTTGCAATACCCTTACACTTGGTGTTTCATAGACTGGCGAGCAAAGGAGGCCACCCATGCAGCATATTCCTACATGTACGCTGGCTTCAGCTCCTTCCTAATCATGGTCACCGTGATCTGCAACATCCTGGTATGCGTGGCCCTCATTCGCATGCACCGCCAGTTCATGCGACGCACATCCTTGGGGACAGACACCACCTCCAGCCGTTTATCTGACTTTCGCAGACGCCGGAGCTTCCGTCGGATGGCCGGAGCAGAGATCCAGATGGTTATTCTGCTCATTGCCACTTCCCTGGTGGTGGTCATCTGCTCCATTCCTCTGGTGGTGAGTAACATTTCGCAACCCTTCTTCTTTACATCAACCACACCGCTGAGTCTTTTCTCCTCCTAGTCTGTGCTTGCGGGACAGACTCTTATTTAGCTGGTGGTGCAGACTGTTACAGTAACTTAAAGGCTGTTAGCACACATGCATGGTGAGAGAAAGTAGTGTTGATTTATATTTACAAAAAAAAGAAACACGCTTATCCCAAGTGCTGGGTTCCTTTGATTGGTTAAAATACAGCGCCAGAAATTCTCAATAATTTTTCCGCTGTTGAACTGGAATCCACAAGCAAAAATCTTACTCAGAGTTAAAGGCACTTTAAAGTTCACTTCCAAAATTAAGTTGTGATGAGTGAGGTTTGGGTCTGGCCTGCAGCCTGCTGCTGCGGAAGGGTCCTTGTTGTGTGGAAGGAGGAGAGAGCTCTCTCTTCACTTGGCACCAGCATTGCGCAGAGTGCTTCACACCCAAAACCTGAGTTGAGCTTCCCCTTCTGAGGGATTCACCCACCGTCTCTGGGCTAGATCCCACACTCTTACATCCCTCCAGTAGCTTCCCCACTGTGGGAGGCATAAACTTGGTGGAATTACCTGTTGGTGTAATTCTCAGTTAAATGAGAGTTGGAGGAATCTGGCCCACATAAACCTAGAGATGGTACCGAAATGTCAGACAGCATTACCACTAACCAATTGCTAATTTTCTGTAAACGGCTGATACAGTTATTGTCATTGAATTGAATATGCGGGGTGCACTTAGTTCTATTCCTCCACCTTATCTCCAAGGAAGACAAAAAAAAAAAAACAACCCACCAGCTGCAGGCTCAGTTCCTACTTGCCACCCACCATAATAAAACTTGGCGAACTTCTCTCCTCTTCTGGCTCAGAGACATTAAACAAATAGCTGGCTTGTCTTATTCGCCACCTTCCAAAGCACAGCGTAGGGAGCCAAGCAGTGGTTGTCAGACAGAAAGTGGGTTTAGAGGGATTGTTTTAAGGGCGTTTATTGTCAGTAGGGTGAATCCTCTGTCGTAGAGGGGCTACGTGTGTGAAATACAGCTGGCCAGCTGGGGATGCGAAAGAAATAGCATATACCACGGTAAGGAAGTTCGGAGAAGTACATGCAAACAGGACTTGAGAGGTCAGCGAGTCCGTCCCCCTGCTTCAGAGGAGCTGTAGTCGCAAGGGTCGGGCCAGTTTTGCCACATTACTAACATAAACAGGAGCCAGTGAAGTGTGGCTGTGCTGGAGCACCAGCGCCCTGGCTCTTGCCAAAGGCTGTCCCCCGTCCTTCAGCGCTGTCACTGTGCTTTGCTCTGTGGCGTGACTGAGCAGGGTTCCGTGCAGCCATTACTTGGCATCTAAAGAAGTTGAGAGGTGCATGTGGGGTGTCCCCAGGAGGTGCACATGCATTAGATGGAGAAACTGCACACAACCTGCCCTGCAGCCCAGCCTCAGAAACTGCAGAGGTAAGCCAGCTTGGTGCTCCAGCAGGCATCAGCTCATGGGGCAGCCAAAACTCCAGCAGCACCATGGCTTGACTACTTAGTTTCATTAATCTTGTATTATAACAGCTACTTCACAAAAGAGCAATACTGCATTTTCGAAGGAGATGCCGGTAAATGCAGAGAATGGGTTCTGGGAATTAAATACAGTGTCGTAACGTGATACAGGGTATCAGCTGATGAATTTTAGCAGTTCCAGAAAAAAGCCAAACCTTATCCCATGGAGGAGCAGCTAGAGGGAGGCTGAGAAGTCTGTACGGAAAATGCGAAATGAAGTTGTTCATATCCATTTGGAGCCAGGCAGTCTTTTACAGAATATTAAAAAACAAAAAAAAAGGGAAAAATCAGGAAGGAGGGGTTACCAGGAATGGAACTGCAGTTGACAGTTAAATGTTTTGCCCCTCCCAGGTTAATTAATTTTATTATTTAAACAGTAGCTAGTGAAAAACTTAGCAGAATGTATGTGAAGGTGCAGGTGATGAAGTTGCATAGTTCTCTCAGGCCTTGATTTCACTACTTACAAAGGCACAGTGTTACTTTGGGAGTGCTCACAGGAGTTAGTTTTTCCCCACTAAAGCAGCACATATTTTCTATATCTAACGTGAGGTAAGAGACTGTCATTTCACTTAGGTGGATGACTAAGGAAAAAACAAAGCTTTCTATTAAAAAAAAAAAAAAAAAGAAAAAAACCCCAGCCACATATATACACATCATCACAGCATCCAGTGTGGTTAAATTTCTTCATTGTTGTGTAGCTTTTTTAAGTCATTTGCCTCCCCCTACGGGAATAAGGTATAGCCATGTATACTTCTTTGTGCCATGATGTACTGCAGCGTATGCTGCTATATTAAGCTCTCTGGTTGCATATAGACTGAGGTTAAGATTTTGGATATGAAGTCAGAGAAGTGACACCTTTATGCTATAAATCGCTAGAAAGAGCCACTAGCAGAGATAGATAAATCACTGATATAGACGTACATTGTCATGACTTGGGGGACATTTAGAGACCCCTCACTGAGCAAGAGGCTCATCTATAACAGGACAGCCTGGCAGTCATCAGGAACACGCAAGCGGTAAGGTGGTGGTGGTGGTGTGATTCAGATACACAAAGCAGGCTCAGAGGGTGCTTTGTGACTGATGTTTTTTGATGAGCTGACTTCCTACTGATGATTTCAGCTGAATAAAAAGTCAAAGCAAAGCAACTTCTGAAAGAGATAGAAACCTCTAACATCTTATAACAAACACTTTCACAACCTAATAAAATAGCAGACACAGGCAGTCCAGCAGGCTACATTTATTAGGGTTTGACAAAAAATTTTCAAGTCTTAAAATACAGCCCTGAAATAATAAGAAAAGACTGGTCTTGATTTAAAAAGTGGTTAAAGAACAGCAAACTGAGTCACAGGGAACAGCAGTTTTTAATAATGAGATACTCCAGCACTCAGTTTACAAGTCATGTTGTTCAGTGTCTTAATTCATAAAATCAGCAAAATTTTACAACAACAAGTGCTATAACAAAATTACGGGGGGATTGTACAAATGCTTAACAGATTTGACAGAACTGAACGCTGATCAAATTTATCAAGGAAAGAAAAGTTGAATAAAAAACATTAGGGAAAGGAAACTTTTCACATAACCTGGTGTGATCTCAATGTGCAGAAAGTGATGTCACAGACATGAAGAAGAATCTGACAAGAGTTTAAAAATGAAATAAGGAAAATATATAAATCATGTGCTGACTCTTGTCCTCACTCCACACTGGTTATCTCACTTTTTACAATAGTGTGAGTTTTTAGAAAATAGAATTGAACAGAATTAAAAGTAGGGAATAAGTTATGTTAGGAAGAATTTTGTCAAGAATAGAGTTGAAATTATTATCCAGCTTTTAAAAAGAAAAAAAACCAAACCCTTTCAAGAGTAAATAAGCACACACTACTCAAAGTCTGTAATTCACTCCAGCAGTCTGTCAGATACTCTTACGGTTTTTAAGTGCATGATCTATTTCTGATCCTGACCACTGAACATTGTTGTTAAATTACAGTGAAGTGGAAGATGTTTCAGGGTGCACATCTGGTTGATTGCATGAAATAATCAGGAGTTTCTAACTTAATTGTTTAATTGATCTAAAAGTTTGGATTTTCTTTTGGCTTGGTTGGTTTTGACTTTTCTCTTTAAAAATCAGGGTCTGTCTGCAGCCAACAGCAAGGTGGCAGGCATGATTTTTGAGCAATGGAGTAGATACCAAGCAGACACCAAGCCCTCGAAGGGCAAAGGTTATTGGCTTGTAGAGCTGAAAAACTTGTTCCTGCTTACTACTGTATGTTTTTTTAAATTTATCCTGTCAGTAATGTGGGGAGATTTTGAGGGCAGGTAGAAGCTATGGAGAGAGTTACCACTGTGACAGTAATTATACAAGTCATTTTTTAGTACTTCATAGGATTGGAAATCATGATTTGCATTTGTAGTTAGTGAAAAGGAAAAGCAGCAAACAACGCACAGGACTCTGATCCTTGCAAGTACCTATCACTTGAGCGTGAACTCACCGTACCTTGGAGCTACGTGCATCGTAACACAAACTGCTAACAGATGAACTGCTAGTACTTTTAAGATATGTTGCCTGAATTCTACAGCTACAAAGCTAACCTAAAAAAAATCTTTTGATATTTGAACTGTTCTAGTTTGCTTCTTCCTTTAATTAGGATTTCAAATTGTACAAATTCAAGCATCAGGTTAGCTGACTTAGTAGTGGATTCCACTTAGAAGATGCAAGGCAATATCCTTTATCATGCTACCTGCTGCAGCAGAAGACTTGTGGCCAAAATAGGATACGTCTCTTGCTGTTCTTGTAGATGATACGCTAGTTAATGCTCACCAGTACGTAAAGAAATTACAAAACTGACATTCCAACAGAGATCAATTTTTACCTTACTGTGATTAAGATGTAATCCCAGCAATAGGTCTGAATTCATAAATGCATCTGACGTTTTCGGGGGCTTCTAATAAAAGACATGGGACCTTTCTGGGAAGTAGAAACAGTTTTGTACAGTCCAAAGTTTTCACTAAATAGGGCCATTTTATGAATCTTTAACCTAAACATGCTGCATTTCTGTCTAAAGTTAATAAGACATACAGAGGTAACATAAAGCAAGCTATGCTCTGTGATTAGCGATTGTCCTTTTTAGCCACAGAGTCAGAACTTAAGGACATTTTTGTCTCTCCAGAAAGTCTGCCAGGTAGACAGAGAAAGGTGAAATAGGTACCTCAATTTCATATGCTGCTTATCAAAAGAACAATCCCACTATTAAATCACTGACATGTAACTAGCTCCAAGTTTTAAAAAAAAAAAAAAGTCAGGTCTCCAAAGTTGGACTGTGTACTTCTTCAGCTATCTTCAAAGTGTGCCTTCTGGTTCTGTGATCTCTCATGAATTTATTAGCAAATACCCCTCCCTGTCACACCTTTAATCTTCCCGGTAGTGACTGCATTTAGTTGTATAAGCTGCTAGAAGGCCTCCACTCCCTCAACGCTGTCCTTTGAACTCCTGGCTCTCAGGGCATGTACCTGTCCAACGATCAACTGGTCAAATACGTAGACCAGCATTTACACACTTCCAGGGGGTATTCACCTGCATAAGGAAGTCTCGGTACAGAAAAAGCAAAGGAGCATTTGGAAAGAAACGTTGTTAAGGTTAAATCCTGTGGGGAACTTTGACCTTTGTATATTTATACATTTGACCTCATCATTTTGGCAGGGGAAAAAAAATCTCATAGAAATGGTCAAGTAGGAATTTCAAGAACAGATTTGAGCCGATGCCAGGCAACATCGCATCAACTTATTTTTCAGCCTTCCAGGTCCAGGAGTCCCAACTGCTGCGTTTTGGGCTCAGTGCCGGTGTGGCTAACAGCAGCTTTACCTGCCCAAGCTGACAAAGGGAGTCACAAGACTTCTCCCCGCTTGCAGGGTTGACCAGTGGTTGCCCATTTCCAATATTGGCTAGCCTCCTCTGGGATGCAGGGCCGGGCAGGTGGCAGAGCTGCTGGCAGGGTGGCTGGTGGCTCTGGGACATGGGACATCCGTGGGACATCCGTGCCACCTAGTGGTGCCCTCGGGAAAGGTGTCACTGAGTCAGATGGGATTCTGGCTTCCCTGCCACCCCTCCACCAGCAAATGGCTGGAGATTTTAATTTAGGGCATTTTTAAGGCATCGTCAATGAATACCAGCCAAACTGTAGGTATTTAATCTATTTTGGCCTCTGGAGGGGCTGGTCTCCTCTCAGCCAGTGACACATGGAGTCATATAGTGATGGACATCGGGTAGGAGGCTAATACAGAACAAATAATGAAAAAAATTTAAAGCAAGTAAAGCTTAATAAAAGAAAAACCCATAAAAATAAGTTCAGTATGCCTAAGAATACTCTTTGACGTACTTGAATTGCATGTTTGGCTTAACAGAAAAATAAGGTCAATAAATCAGTTGTCAGCTGTTTGGAGCAGTCCAGTCCAGTGCTGCAGTCATCTCATCATCTTGACCTAATAAAAATCTCCTAGCAGGGGGACCTTTCTTTTTAAAACTTTCTTTTTTGCAAACCATGCTGCAGCAAGCAAACAGTTGAGGGTATGCAAACAATTCCAGTAAGGACAGGTGCCAGCAAAATGCATTTCTAAACTTGGGAATCAACAGCTCGGGGCTTGTTTCCAGAGTCTAGTGTACTTGGATTATAACCTGTGTTTCAGTTTGTCTCTAAACAATTATTAGACCTTTACTAGAGGAACTGATTGTCCAGGTCTCCTAGGTAGGATATCTCTTTGCAGGTACCATAAGACTTGAGGTATACCAGGGAAGCAGGATTCAGGTCTGCATCTTTGCTCCTGAGTTCTGTCAGGAAAAAGGAACTTTTAAAAACATCAGCCAACATTTGAAGGTTCAGGGATTAATTATGAGGAGGAGAAAGAGCCATTCCTTTCCTATGTGTGACAAAGGTGGCCAATTTACAGCAGATGAATCTCTCTGATTCTTTTTGCTATTTCCAAAAATAAGCTCATGGCTGTCCTCCGAGATGCCTGGCTTTGCCAGCCTCTTCTCTTGTCGTAGCTTGCAGTAGCAAATCTAGATCTCTGCTTTGAAATGCAGGCTTCAATTTCCTGATGTAATTGTATAATTGTGTCTTCCTCTTCCCCCTTCTCCTTGGGTAGGTCCGTGTCTTTGTGAACCAGCTGTACCAGCCAGAATCAGTGAAGGATGTGCAGCAAAACCCTGACCTGCAAGCCATCCGCATTGCCTCAGTGAACCCCATCTTGGACCCGTGGATCTACATCCTCCTCCGCAAGACTGTGCTCAGCAAAGCCATCGAGAAGATCAAATGCCTCTTCTGCCGCATTGGAGGGCCTCGGAGGCAGCACTCGGGGGGCAATTTCAACTGCGTGGATGGCCGCAGGACCTCCTCTGCCATGTCAAGTCAGTCGCCCTCCTTCATATCCCGTGAGCTGAGGGAGATCAGCAGCACCTCGCAAACACTGCTCTACCCTCCCGAGTTAAGCGAAAGCAGTGTTGGGGGCCGCATGCTGCTTCCAGGCCCCAGTGCCAGCTTGGCTCAGCCCGACACCACGTCAGTAAGGACACTGCGTAGCTCGGAGACCTCGGACTCTTCACAGGGGCAGGACTCCGAGAGCGTCTTCCTGGTGAATGAAATCAGGTCTGGCAGCAGGGCCAGCTCCACATCCAAGGGCAGCCCTCTCCAGGTCACCTTCCCCACAGAGACATTGAATTTGTCAGAAAAGTGTATATAGATAGCCGTGAAAGGCATCAACCCTGGGGATACTTACCGATACATTGGAAAAACTGGTGCAATAGATAGGTGTTCTGCCTGTTTGAGGGGAGAGGGGTTCAGCTGTGCTCCAAAGGGCTATTTTTCTCTTGCTATGTGATGGGTACACTTCTTTTAGACTACTGAGGACTGTGTGAAACAGACACTGCACTTGGGCCTTGCCATCAGAAATGGTACAAGGCAGGTCTAATGGGACTGGAAACATGAACTGCCTTGTCTTGTTCTGGGACACAGGAGAGCTACTGGGCCTCTGGAAATAAAAGGACCCATCACTTTCTTTTTTCTTTCTGTCCCTTTCCAAATTTGGTAGAACTGTGTTTTCTTTCCCCATAGTTGCTCAGCTATCAAGAGTTTAAGCTTCTGGTACTAGAGCTGAATGTGAGGCAGCTGCTAGGGACTGGATACAGCTACTCCGAGAGCTGCCTGGGGCAGGATTTTAAAGTGTCTCACTAAAGCATGAAAATGTGAATTTTTACCACTGTATATATATCAGGACTGAGGATATTTAAAAGTCTATTCTTCTCTATGAGAAGGTTTTTTATTAATACAAGGTATATAGAAACAATTGCCAGCCTTCTCTTCTCCCAGTATTTCCTGCTGATAAAGGCATTCTTGGTTTAGGTTTGTTGTCTATGCTAGAGTCACAGCTGATGAGGCAATTCTCTAGCTGAGAATACATAAGCACTTTCTGAGTGAAATGGGTATATGTGCGCTATTAAGAGAAAAAAAGAAAACACATCTTTTTAGTTAAGAATATTCCTTTTCAGTATACATACGTACTAAGAAGCCAGATTTTATTTACGTGCTGAGAACGTTTCTCTGTATAACACATCTGCGCCTCTCCCGAGTACTTTGGCCCACATTCTGCACACACTTAGGCACACAGTCAACATCGCCCCTCAGAGAGTCCCTCTGCTGCCAGGGAGACTCCTTACATGTAAAGTTAAGGACATATAGAAGTGCTTTCAATATCAGGGCCTAACATTTTCAACCTCTGGTTAATAGTCTTAATATTCACTTTAGTTAAAGCATCACTGATGTAATAAAGGTATTTTTTCATAACATTTATCATTTTACTTTAAATAGTAAATAGAATTCTATGACTGTGTAATCTGATACTCCATCAAATAAATGTACAAAACCATGGAAGCAGAATCTTCATTTAAAAGTATAGGTTATATAGAAACATATCCTGGTCTTGCAGCCCTTGAAAATCATTTGTTCCTAGGGTTTTAATGGCAAACACATCATCAAAACCAGCTGTTAACCACTGACAAAAAGGAGTTTTGTGGTTTATGTTGTAAGGTTTAGATCTTGTTCCAGAAACACTGTTTATCAAAATAATTCTGTACAGATATATGGAGGATGTTTTGTCAAATACTAAGCATGTTATGCTGCTTAAAGTGTTTTCATGTGAAATGCTTTATTGTAATCTTGAGCCTTATGTTGATATGTTTAAGCAGTTGTACTGACCAAAGTAATTTTGGAGATCACAATTAAATGGAAATGTTCTGCTTGATCTCAGAAGTTTTTATGAGTCTGCTATTCAGTACCAACTCCTCACCTTAATAAGCCTCCCATCTTGGAAGACTTTGCACTCAGCCGCTGTCAAAGTATACTTCGTTCTGTAAGTTTGCTAAACACCACAGAGCAATCACCTTCAGCAAGAGGCAGCCATCTTCAAACATGTCCCCAAGAGCACTGACACAAAGCCACAAAAACTTTTCATGCAAACAAGCAAGAATAAAAAACTATACTCAAACCTCAGGCCTGCTCCACTTTTCCACTAGTTAAGCTGGAGAACAGCTTATTACTCAAGTTCCGACTGCAGCTACAGATAAAGATCTGCCTGAATTCTTTGCAATTACACCACTTAAGTATGGTCTGTTGCTCACTAGTGACCAACAAATAGAGCAAGCTCATTGTACTTCCCAAGGCAGGGAGCAGGACCTGGCGGAGCGGGACGGCGGGACTGCCACCTGCAGATGCGCCACCTATTCCAACACTGGAGCACGCCTTTGCTGCTGGCCCGAAGCAGCGCACCAGCGTTACTGGTACTGTATGCAGTGACAGAATTAAATATCTACCATGTACAGTCTTTAAATGGGCAAGGGCTTATTATTTCTGGTTTCTGAATTTATTATTTTATTACTATTATTGTTATTTCACATCACTACTGATGAGAAATACATGTGGTCCGGAAAGAGCTTTAAGCAAGAGCAGACTATCTTAAGCAGCTTCCCTTAGCAAAGACATGCAGTCAGCCGGAGGTGTGCCTCCTGCCCACAGCACTGCTGCTCTGTCGGTAGTGGGCCAGACTCGCAGCACACATCATCAACACTAACACCCTCAGTAACAAACTCGGGGATTCCCAAACAGCCCACAGGTTACAGAGTCTCCTGGGCAATACTGGAACTGCCTGCCACAACTTGATGGCAGCACAGAGACAGAATGGGAAGGAACACCTTGCCTGCCTCATTCCACACACGGACAGGCGCTCGGAAGTAGCCTGGCTGAAAGGGCAAGCGTGCCTCCATTCAGGGTGGTGGACTATTACATCTCCCTCACCTTCCCTGGCAGCCCCGCTCAGCTTTGGCAACCCCCCTCCACACTGGTCCCAAACATGTTACTGAATTACCTTCCTCGGCCACCCTGAGCATCAGAGATCTCATAAAATGCAGCTACAAGTTTGTAGAGATTAATTTGCCACAGAAAATGCACTAATTTGCCATTCAAATTCACTTCTCATACCAAAATTGTATCCCTCTGACTCCATCCTGCAACTGGCAGTCCCCCTCCCTCACTTCCAGCAGCCTGTCCCACCCACAAGTCCCAGGCCACCGCTCCCCGTAACTCCTTCCTTTCAGAAGTACTGCTGGACCACCCACCCCATTACCGTGCCCCAGATCCCATCCCTAACTCAGTTTGAGCCCCTGTCCTGTGGCATGGCTTAGAGAATCAACCCACCACCAGCAGGATGGCAGCCATTATCTGTAGGAGACCGCAGTTTCTATGAAGATTTGTAGATTAATTTGAATCTCTGATCAATAATATGTTAGCATTACGATTGGGCCCAGATTTAGGGTGTAGGCTATACTGACAGAGGGATTGGATGATAAGGGTGCGCTGTAGGATCCTGTTTTAAATCAAGCTTATACATCTCTGCTGCCTGCAACACTAGTGCTGCCTAACCCAAACTGGAGCAATAGGCACAACGCCGAAGCACCATCAATGTAATCCGCTACCTTCAGATGACACCAACCACCATCCTAATCAAGCAGCTTTCTACAAAGTTTTTAGTTCTGCTCCTAGACAATGGCAAATCCGTTAAACTTAAGGCAGATTTACTCTCAGAGCTACTAAATACCACCAGACTTTTCCAATCCGAGGCCTTATTCTAGACCTGCCAGCTTTACCAGATCTGGAAACCAACTGAAGTCTCAATCACCTGCTTTCTGAACCCAAACAGTCAGCTCCTTCCCCACCTCTAATCCTTCCCCTTGACTGTTTACCATCTACAACCCCTAGAGCTGCTGGAGTTGCAGCTCCTAGAAAATCAGCCTTCAAAACCAGGCCAGCACATCTGGCAGGATCCAGCAACCATCCCTGCTAAGCTCCTCCCGCTTCCAAACTAGCCCTCTCTGGAGATACCATGGGCCAAGGACTCCACTCCCTTCAAGAGCACGATACTAACACGATACCAACCCATGATAAACTCACGGTGTCTGCAACCTGCCAATAAACCGAGCCCACGTGCTTCTGCTTTCCTGTGCCCCAGTCCTAAGTACACTTACTATAGTTTTATAGCTATTATATGACCTCAAAATAAATTAAGCAAGCACCTGCCCCCAACGTTAATTTTTACCTGCTTCCCCTTGGTTTTGGACACAGGGAGGAGGGGGCACTTACCTTGTATGGCCAAGTAAGTTTCCAATGCTACCTCTCTCATCTTGATTCCCAACACCAACAGATGTTCAAAGACAACTTTCAGGAACTCAAAGAGTAGAGGAAACTCTTACATTTGCTTTTTTCCCCTCCATTAACTACTTAAAAAATCCAATCTCTTATCAAATTAGAGTCACTGTTGTGTTATCTGATACATACTTTCACCCTCTAGTATTGTCAGAAAGGATTTTTTCCCTCTCCGTATAAGCTATGTTTAGTTTTTTAAGATACTTATCTCCATCTATAAGAGTGGAATTCATCTGCCCTGTTTCAACATTCACTGCCAGTCAGTCACCTTCAGCTTCCTTTGTAGTAGGAAATAATTAGGCACCTCGGGTGGCTGATTCAACTCATTCTAAGATACTTATCTAACATAAGGCATATGAATGGCCCTCTGAGGCTGTGTATTTCTTTCCGCTGGATATTAAGGCATTCAAAGAAAAAAAAATATTTAAATGTTTAATTGTATATTTTAAATTAAGCAAAATTAATCCACCCAGCCTACAGTTGTTGTTGAGACTTCCCCTTTTAAAGACGTTGCAACATTTGAGCATTTTAATATATGATTCATATGGAAGGCAAACACGGAAGCTACTGCAGCCACTAGTGATGATGAAGAACAATAAAAATAAATTCCTGCTAGCAAAGTGGGAGTGTGCTTCACAGATACCCTATTTTTGTCAAAAAAGGCTTTTTCCTTTGGGTCCCTCTCATTTGGATACCCCTGAGAGGTTTACAAGCCCTTAGCACTACCCTTTATTAAACATTTTCCCTGAGATGTCTTCTTTTTTTTTTCCTGTAACACATTAACATGTTCAGCAGCGACAGAAGCAGCTGATTAAATGAGTAACATTCTAAAATGGTCAGTGGTAACTTACTGTTGTTATAACCAAAAGAATAAACAGGCATCACTAAGCAGCAGAGAAGTCAGCATTTTATTCAAACAGATCCAAAAAATCCCATACATGCAGAACATAGCATGTTGTACAAAAAGCAATGTTGAAATCATCAGGTTTTTAACTTCTGCCAAGCTTCAGTGTAACAGTGTCAGGAGAACTCATCTGCTCTACAGTGCTCTACAGGACACTACAGTCCCCACACCACCTAGAATTCATAACCTAATCTAATCAGAAGGAAAACACATTTAGTACAGGGGATGGAAACCACCACCCCTCAAGCCCAGGGCAGCCATTCTGCCTGACGGTGCAGATGTGTACCCCTCCACCAGTTTGGCCCAGCAGTGCTGAAGTCAACAGGAATTTTGTGAACCATTTCAGTGGAAACAGATTCTGTGATAATGGGGACCTCTGAAAGGAGGGAGGCAGTCCTTCCTGTATGAGTAAACACGTAACACCGACGCAAGTATAGAGCGCAAAGAAATAAAAGGTGTCTTGGATTATAGCTGAGCTCCTTCAGAATGGAAACACACCTTACGGCTTCTTGCACGTTTCCTGTTCTAGCCAGAGAATGTCTCCTCTTTGAAGAAATCTGCCCAAATCCTTCTCATACTAACTCTTCCTTTAGTTGATTAGACTGTATTACTATTTAAGTTGGTAGGAAACATAAGATGAACAAATTCTTCAACAGTGACAATTTAAGCTGTCTATCAAACCAATAACAAATAAAAATGTAGCATGGTGATGTTTTACATTTCTTAATATATTTTAGTTGCTGTAATTATATTTATCTTGAATATTCAGGAGATGTTAAAAAGTGTGAATTTTTTGTGTGTGTGCATGCAAGCACAGGTCTGAAAATTCATATAGAGAAAAATACATTCAGGAAGAATCTTGCAAAAATTAATGAAAACTTAGTAAGCACAACATGGCAATCAAGTTTTTGAAAGGGATATTTAACTTCTGCAAAGACTGTAAGTGTCCCCTTGAATAAGATACTCAACTGAGAGAATTATCTGAGATAAGTAACTTTTCTACAGTACACTTTGTATTGCAAAAATCAGTATGCTTCTTGAGCAACATTATTTCCTTTAAAAATGTGTTATTCTGAAAATAGAAATCAGATACGAAAAATGCAAAGATGGCAGAGTTCAAAAGGTTTCACTTGTCTACAAAAGTATTATTCAAATATTTTTGTAATGTAAAATGTTATCACGTAGAAATTACGTGTTCCCGATCCTGAATTCTCCGGGAATTCCTCAGCTGACCATTTTTTCCAGTGCAGTTAGGAGGCAACCATCTCTACCATGTCTCCAAGACAATGAAGAGAGAGCAGTCTCAGCACAGAGCACATCCAAGAAACAGCCTGACTTTGTTTCTCTGAACCAACGGCTGCCTTCCCCTAAAGAAAGATGAACATTAAACAAATCCCTTATGTTGTGCCTCTAAACTAACACACTGTGAATACCCACCACCTCATCCAAAATCCAAAAGAGATAAAAAGGGAGACTCAGTCAATGCTGTCCTGAAAAACTGGCTCACTAAGTACATACTTCAAATGGCAGGTCATGAGAATTCAGAAAAACAAATTGACTCCCTTTATGAGATTAGCCTCACTAGGAAAGAAAAGGCTAACCATAATAGACTTCAGACATACCTATTTCCAACTCCCACCATTTTACTTCTGGTGATGTTTGTAGCACAGCCCTCAAGACAAGGAAAAGCCAGTTTCAGGCTCAGCTGAACGTTCTTTCTTCTGGTGAAACATTTAGTAATAACTAAGCATTCAGGGGCTTGTTTGGTATAGCATTTCCATTCATCTAATCAGAAAGTGTTCAACCCATTCACCTATGAAAGCAACATACGGGTTTCTACTGATTTCAATTAACTACAAATCAGATGCCAGATCTATCTCACACACACAGAAGCAAAACAATAACACAGCTCTGCTTCATAGGAAAAGTAATCTTAATGAAAATAGAGACTCCTGATAACAGAGAACAGTTCACACTTTAACTGGAAGATAAATAACATTAATGAATAAGGACTGAAATAGATTTTTAAAAAATCCCTTTTTCTTTCACAGTTAAAAGGTTATTAATTACTGGGAAAATGTAGACACTAACTTGTAAAATTATGAAATACAGAAAGATGAAAGCAGTTGTTAGAATGTAGTTAAGCATTTTAACATTACATTTCTTCACAAGACTTTTAGAATCAACTCTTGGCTTTCTTATCCAAAAATATGGATGGAACAACAAATCAGGTCCTTGCTTTTTCAATTTACAAAAGAAACTTCAATTCTTTAACTTTTGTAGGCTCTCCCACTGCTTAAAAAACAAAACCAAAGCAAGCCCAATACAATAAATAACACTAGTTCTTAAAGTACTGGTAACTGTAAGTGGTTGCCAGTACTGGCAACCCACGAAGCTGCTCTATCGGGCTCTGATGAAAACGGTTTCATCAGGAGTTGTAGGACAATTCTCCTTCTCAGTAACAGTCTCTACTGCGCCTGAAGCAGACACAATCACCACCGTTTTAGCTGCAGAAAGAGCTTTCTCTTTCTCTGCAATGGCAGCACAGACTGCCACAATTTCATCACTTTCAAAGTCATAGTCTGGGATTGATTCTTGTGCAGGGTCTTTTTCTTTTGCCAGTGCTTGCACTGCCTCAGTCTTTGTTGCCTTCTGCTGTTCATGTAGTTTTCTTGCCCAGGAAAGGTCCTCTTTCCATACTTCGGGGTTCATTGGAAAGATGTGTAGGGATACCTGGAAACTTCGGATTGCCTGTAAACAGAATAGGGAAGACACAAGTTTTAAAGCCTACATATTCAATCATAGAAATTAACAGGAAAAAAAAATCATGTACATCATTGAAGCAAAGACAAAAGTGATTTTACTCCAGTCTGTCTTTGGCAGAAAAATCCTCCCTCAGCACTAAGTTCAATAGCAGCGTTACCCCCAAACAACTGTGCATACAAGTGTCTGTAAGTACGAAGAAAATATGAACAAATCAGGTACTGGCAACAAGAGCACAAATAAGAGTTCACATGTCAAAAATAATACTGTAATTAAGAAGGTAAAAGCAAAAGTAATTTTCATTTTTTTTGGCTTTCTATCCCACTTTTTTCCTATCATCAGACATACGGGAAGGCAAAAGCAGACAGATGTGGTTTGAAGAAATACAGAAAAGGGATGACTGGGATTTGAAGTATCACTAAGAATGCTGCTTTTAAATTAGCATGTGGTCATTTCACATACAGACCTAATACTACAGTGATCCTAGCCCTTTGATAAGCAGTTTCTGTAACAGGTTTGTGGTTACAAACACACTGACCTTAACAGGCAAAAGTAGACAAACTCCCAACTTGGACAGCTGCTCTAAGAACTCCTATAATCTTATAAACCATGTATATTAATACAATTAAGTATAGCTGATCTCCTGTCTCCTGTCTTTCAGCTCAACTGGGAAAGTTTCACAAGTACAAATACTCAACACAGAAGCTGTTAAATATAAAAAAAAATGTGACCATCTAATCCAGTAGATGTGATACTCAGCAAAAAGAAGAGATTGCTACAATACTGGAAAAATGCTAGACAAAGAATTAAAACTGCGTGGGACTTACGCTAACAGTGAAAAGGTCAAGACTGACCTTATCTACTCAGACTTATTTGTACATACACAGAGGCATGTGTGTATTTCACATTTATGACTGTATGGTCAGTTACGAAAATGGCCACCTGGGTGACCAAACTCTTACGTGACGATGTACAGAAGCCTTCCAGTAGGGTGGGAAAACAGTGATGATATGAATTTGGATTGTATTTGGGAAGAGTTCTAGCAAGACTTTAACAATGTATGAACAACCACCGAATTCCATATTCTGTTGTAATTTATAAATACTTAAAGCATGCAAATTAATCTGAAAAATCACAACTTTTCATCTGCATTGACAGAAACTGCCAATTCATCCTTCTGCTGGCACAGATTAATATATTATCTCTGTATGACGTGAACTCAGCAGATAAGAGACACAAATGAGATTTAAGAAATGCTGATTATGCTATCAATATTATTGCTGTTATAATAAGCAGCCTTTCAGTTCCAGGGAAAAAAATACTACTACTTTATTATTGGTCCACAGCCAGCTCTGATGCGTAGGAGCATGCTGAACTTTAAACAGAAGGAGGAGTCCAGTTTAATTCTTGCAAAACAGTGTAATTTTATTCAATTTTGCTAGCTTTTAATTGCCAGGGGTAGATGAGCTACAAGTAAACACTAAATGCTCTTTATATTTCTGTTGAAAACAAAATATAAACAACACTATCTGCTTTTAAGCTTTCCATGAAAGAAGCCCCCTAATTAAAACCTGTCTATATAGTTGTGTTCATGCACATTAAACAAAGCTATCAAATATAAGGTAACATTTAATAAACTTAGAAGATGCCATAATGATTCATACAATAGAGCATGAAACAATCATCTTTGTAAATCTATTAGAAAAAAGATTGTGTGAATTTTTATAAATTAATAATAAAATAATAAAGTAAATTTTAAGTTCTGCAAAAGATCAGATGGATTAATTTTAAAGTAGCAGTGTAATACTGAAAAATACAGAATTGTCATCCACAAAAAATGTTATGTTGCCACTGCTTCCACACCCATTAATTTCTATTAAGACAGAAGAAAAGAAAATAAAAGTGCTACTTTTAATTCTCCCACATCAGGAGATCTCCCTCTCCATCTGCCTGTCTGGCATGATAGGAAAATGTGGTGGCACTAGATAAACTTGGTATTTCTAGACTCAGGGCAGCTGTGGTCTTAGAGACCCTGCATGTAAAGACTATGGGATTTTGAAGCAGTATGTATTCAGATAACTGCTTTTGCTTCTGTACGGAAGAGTACTATAAAATCTACTGCAAGATATTCCCGCTTGCTAAATTACAATATATAAAGAATCTATTTTTTTAAAAATATTCTGTATTTCATCTCACTATAGGGCATTCTGTAGCAAACAACCTTTCATTTGTCCCATGAGCAGAATCTCTTCTGCTGGTTTGCAGAGTCTTTAAGTGTGAAGGGCACATTTGACCAGACTATACTTTTTGTAATGTGTTTTTGTAACACGTGGGCCTAGTAACTGCCACTATACAGTGACCTCCTAAAAAAGGTAAAGGGGCATTTTCATAGGTTATACAATCCACATCTACCCCTCAAAGCTTGTAGTAGGCCTTTATGTTACATCTGAGAGACACCATCTGACCTATTTCAAAGGATACACATGAGTGAAGATATGTATACATCTGTAAGTAACCTTTTTCTGTGTTTAATGAGCCTTAAATAATAGATTTCTTTTTTTTTTTTAACAGCATCCAATGTAATACCTGGGGGGTACTGGTGGACGAAAAGCTGGGCATGAGCCGGCAATGTGCAGTGGCAGCCCAGAAGGCCAACCCTACCCTGGGCTGCATCA
>BOSO01032137.1:0-31231 GCA_018403395.1 Gorsachius goisagi | reverse complement strand
CTGCCCAGGGAGGTGGTAGAGTCCTCATCCCTGGAGGTATTTAAAAGAAGGATAGATGAGGTGCTTAGGGACATGGTTTAGTGGTGGGATGGCAGGGTTAGGTTAAAGGTTGGACTAGATGATCTTAAAGGTCTTTTCCAACCAAAGTGATTCTATGATTCTATGATTCTATGATTCTATGATTCTATGATTCTATGATTCTATGATCAGTTTACCTGGAAGACATTGCTTGTTTTGGAATAGGCTGTACTCAGGTGTTCCCCTTTGAATAATTGGACATTACTTCAGCTTTCTTGTTAAGTCTTTTGTCAGGTTCTAGATGACTAACCCTGCTGCACAGCTAGGCACTACATCAGAACAACCCTCTGCCCTTTATTTCACATTGTTGCTGAATTGGTTCATGTCCAAAGAATTGAAATTGGGTGACTCTGGAGTCAATTGAGGAAAGCTGGTAGTGATTCATGGAGCTGATAAAATTCAGATTTCCCCAGCCTGGAGAGTGACTCAACTAGACTCAGATCCACTAGATGAGTCAATGAAAGTAGAATCCAAAGTGCTATTTCTTAACTGAATTTATTGTTTAGGGGGAAAAAAGTGCACCTTAAGCTCTAGAGGCTATGTAAGCAATGCAAACTCCCTTGTATGAGATGAACAGATTTCTGTCTTTCCTCATTTTTCACTGTTCTCACTGGAGTATCTAGGCAATGGATGTAAACATGAGATTAATATTAATTATGTTCACCCATTCTGTGAATGAGTTGGTCACTGACATAAAAGACCTTCCTCTGACTTTTTCCATGGTTCCATTACGATATGCTCAAGAAAAATTGGCTGGGCTATTGCCAAGACTTTGTTTGAAATGACACTTTCAGTGTACCAGGATGAGTCTCCCTCTGGTCTTGTAGATGAAGGCAATTCTCAGTCAGGATTCTCATGAATCTGTCTGGTTCTTTAGCTTTTTATTCTGCATCTGTGTAGCTCAAGGTGCAGTGGGTTGTAGTAACCAAGCAGAGCTGAGTATGAATCATGGTAGCAAGGCTCAGGTCCAAGAGGAAATGACACAGGTTTTTTGGCTTAAACATGGAAGGAGGCATTTCTTAACACTGTTGGTGTGTTCATGTGCAGTAGCTAGCCTAACATACATATGCTACCTGTTGGCACATAAACCAGATAAAGGGCAAGTTCAGTTTCCTGGATAGCTCCCTGACATTTCTTTTCTTCGTGCCGACACCAGTTCTGGCCTGTTTGAGTCAAGCTTGAGGCAGCTGCTTGATATGTCTGTCTAGCACGGCGGTGATGATTCTGGCTGGATCCCCTGTGAAGACGTTGTCGTAATTACTGATGCTGTTCCAGTCTAATGCTGAATTCCTGGTGGAGTGCACCATGTTATGAAGTGCCCAGTGGATGATGCTTTGATGTAACTTATGGGTGTGAAGGAAGCCCTTCAGTCTCAGTAAACAGATATCACAAATAATTTGTCTTTTTCAGTGCAAGAGAGATCTCACTCTTTTCTTCACTGCAAATGTGGAATTGCTAAATTATATACTGAGCTCTCCCACAGAGGTTGTTGGGTGGGGAGAGTTCTGGGAACGGAACTTCATGGCTGGAAAGAAAAATTATGTGTTTTTTTTTACTAAGGCTAGCAGTCAAGAGAGTACTTGTTGTGAATTTATAAATGTAAAGAATTTGATTCTGTGTACATGAAATCAAAATCTGTTATAATATGTCATAGCATGATGGGCTTTTGTCTTGTAATTGTTACCTGCTGTAAACATTTTAGTGCAGACATTCTGAATAGTTTAGAAACACTGCCGACTTTATGCAGAAATAAGAGTTATTCTTATCCTTGGGAAAAAACACAGTATCAGTCTGATGCCTTATCATACACTTTGGTTGCCTCTGCATTTCAAGAACTGCTTCTAGCAAACTCAAGCCAGCCAAGAACTCTATGAGGAAAATAATAAGACAGCTGCCCTCTGATCTGATGGACTTGCTCCCATTTACCTCCCTCACAGTATGATTCCTGAATGACATATCACAGGAAAAAAGTCTTAAGGAAGAAGATTTGGGTTACGTTGCCTTTTGTTACTCTTATATCACAGACAGACACAGAGAAGTGATGCTTGAGAGCTGTATGTTGCAGATGGGAAGAAAGTGCTGAGTAAACTTCTTTTGGCAACACAGAACAGTGGAGTCAATGCAGACCACTTGTGGAGTAGTTTCTGGATCATCTCACTGCTGTTTCATTTGTTGAGACTTCTCAGTACCAGGACATTGTGGTGGAGAATGATAATTTTTCTCTGCAGGAAAGAGGTCTCAGCTTTCACAGAGCTCACAGAGCACAAAGATAAGCAAATATAAGTACTGGTCATTTGGTATTTCTGGAATTATTTGATAGCAAAAATTTTGACAACACAGGAAGTCAACCTCCAGAGCTACCTGCCAGCACCTTTGATCCTCTCTGTCACACTGCAGCTGAAGTACACCACTTAATCTACTTGTACAAATGACTGCTGTCCCTGGAGAACTGCAATCATCCTCACCCTGCTGGCCCTCTTTTGTGGATCACCAATGGCTTCAAATCAATGGGAGGAAAATAATCCAGGAATGAAAAATGCTTAATATCCCATTCAGAGACCCAGTGGGCAGCTACTGTCAGGGTACATTAGGGATGGCCCAGTCCTAGCACCATGTAAGAGAAAAATTCCAGTGATTTTGATGGAACATTAAGAAAGTCAATTTAACTAAACAAGAGACTCTGTCCTGATTGAAGAATAACAGAGGGAAGGGAGAGGATATCCACGGGATAGGAACTATGGATTGCTTGTGGACTAGTGTTACTGTGCTAGCTGGAAGGAAAAGGGAGCAGAAAAGAGATAGTGCAGGGGGAAGGAGAGACTCAGTAGATGAGACAATGAAAGGATCCAAACCCTGGGCTGGCCAGGGACTTTGTTGAAGAAACACAGAGGAAGACTGAAAAAATTATGGTGGAGAGAATAGGTAGCTTTTGAAAAGTGAGTAACAACACAGAAAGCAGAGGAAACCCAACCACCCTAAAAAGGAAATGGAAACTGTACCATCGGGAATGGTTACTGGTAGTGGTTTTCTACGAATAGCTGTAACAGTTTACATTCAAGCACAAGATTAAATTTCCATTATGCAAGCTTTGCTAAATCTGAGTCTTTCCTACCAAGCATTATGTGGAGAAAAATGTTCTCAGAACCTTGCTTCATACCATTACATTCCTTAAACTAAGAGCTTTTCATGTCCTTATGTAAAAAGTCCAGTTGCTTTTCTTTCCAAGTTAAGCAGCATAGTGAAGCTGTCACATAGTGTGTCTCACCTCTGTTTTCCAAAGACTGGTGATAGGAATAAAAGCATCATTTCTCTGTCAGTGCGCTTTGACAGATGCTACCCCTTTTGTGAGGTATCTGTGGTTTTATGTTGCTCTTGGAAACAGCACCAGGAGCAGCAGCATTGACCTGCAGCCCCTGGGGGAGAGTCATGCAGAATCTGTGTGTGTGTGTGTGTACAAGCCCAAATACAATCGCCCTTGACCTAAACAATCCTTTAAAATGAGTTTGTGGAACCAAGTGAGGTGAGAAACTCGGGTGTAAAGGCTGGATCCATGAGGGAATACATTTAGGATCAAGTATTCCTAGTTTCTGCCCAGAGGAGTCAGGGGTCCTGCAGGCATAACACTCAAAAAGCATAGACATGCACCAGCAGTTCTTCAAGGAAAACTAGTTTTCACAGCAATTTTGTTTAGGTCTGCTTTCTGAGCTGGTAGTCTGTATTACATTGGCTGCTAACTGGTGACCATATATTAGCAACCCCTGCTCAGTCACTGACATAGGTGAGAGTGAAACCTGTAGTATAGTAAGTTACCCCTAGTAATTTTGTGAGTTAAGGAGCAGATTTTCAGTAGCACATGCAAGTGTTACTACCCATTTTTGATCTTGTTCAGCAAGTGATAGTCCCCATTCCTAGCACACCAATCTGAAAAAAGTACTTGTAAGTTGTCTCAGAGTTGTGCAGCAAAAATCACTGTCCTCTTTTCAAGTGTCCATTACTTCCCAAATACCCAGGATAGGCCCACAGGTGCAACAGTTTATCACAGCAAGCTTAGCAGTATAAGGGCCAAATTAACTCCTGAAGAAGCTTCAGCATTTTATGAAGAGCTACACCAAAAGTGAATTTATTTTATATGTTAAAACACAGGAAAAAAATCAGACCCGACTTTCCTGTTTATGCGTGATATTTTTAATCTATGCTCACTTTTATATTATCTTCACCATTGTCAATATATAGAAATTATTTTGGCTGTTAAACTGCAGTCTCCAGACTAAATGTACAATTGCATTTTGTACTGCTTCATTGCTTTAGGTTTTCATATTGCTGCCCACATCCTAATTTTGTTAATCCTTACCCCATTACTGTAAAATAGGTAGCCTCTTGCACTATTGAAATTTAAAATGGTTTCAAAATTGTTTTCAAATCCTTGTGAAGAAAGGAATAATGAAAGAAAGATTGCTTGCTTGCTCTTTTCCAAAATCTTCTGTAGTAAGACTTAACCCAGAGCAAATTTATCGGCTGAATAATAATAACAGCTTGAAAATAGGGGTTAAATGGAGAAGCTGACAGGCCATGAACTGACTGAAACCATCTGTAATTTTATATATTTTCCCAGTGTGTTGGAAGACTTGTTCCCTTTTCTCCCTAACCCAAAATGACAGGTCTGTTATACATATGTATGCTAAGTGCCTTAATGGATTTGGACAGCCTCTCCCTGATTTCTAAGATGCAGTCATTAGGTGGTTCTTGGAAGCAGGTGCTATTTATGGGTTGAGCTCTGTTTCTCTGTCTCTCCCCTGCTAACCTTTTCATCTCTGCTAATGATTAACAACGATGGGGTTTGAATGACACCAGGGCAGCAGCTTCAGCCACACTGCCGGGGAGATCTGTTTCAAAGTCGCTTGTCTCTCCCCGAGGGTTTTGAAAAGAAGGGAGAGATGTATGTTTATATAGGCGTTAAGTCAATATTTACTTTCAGTTGATCTTGCACTCTCCCCAGTCACAGATTTTTCTGCAGGTGCCTGTGCCACCTGTCTCTCCTTGTACTGTCACGATGCCTCTGTGTTCCCCCCTGGTACAAAGGGGACAGTGGCTGAAGCAGGAGATCCAGAGAGCCTGAGAAAGTGCTGTTAGCCATTTTCTTTGCAGCTCAGCTCATGATATTTCTAAATGACCAAGAGCAGAGACTACTGGACAATCCCAACATAGCATGAAAGTGATCCCCCTACACCTGCAGTATTTCCTAATGCCCCTGGTTAAGGACTGGGAGAGGATGCCCAGCTGCGTGCCACCTCTCAGGGTGATGCTTGGCCTGGCAAAGCGTGCACTGGTGCAGGGAGGAGCCACCCTGAGAATCACCTGCTTTAGCATATCCCAAACCCGCGCCTACACCGGCACCTTCTGAACAAAGGGTAGGAAATGCAGCTGGTGGGGCAGGAGGTGTGGCTGCAGGTCTGTCTTGGACAGGTGCTGATGTGAGGGCACCGTATGTTACCTCACTGCCTAGCAAATGCGATGCCTTGCAGCAGTCCTCCTGCACCTGACGTGAGCAAGCAGATGGCCTGATTGCATTGCTAGGCACTGATGCCAGCGTTCATCCTTCCCTGGTGGTCAAGACTGGAGCAAGGACATGGTTTGACCCACAGCATTGGTTCATCACTGCCTGTCACTGAAGGCCTTCCACTTCTATGTCCATTAATCTCACTGCTTTTGAGTCCATTTTAAGTTGCTTTCCTCAGAAGTAGCTAAATCAGAGATTAATTTTGTCCCTCCTTTTAGATTTACTAATACTTTTGTAGGAAAGCGTTGTCACCCAGCACCAAGAAATTGATTTACACATATTAACCTTCTCTGATATGTAAAATAGACACATTGACTACTCAGTCTTGTCATTTAACATTTCTGAACTGAAAACAGGTAGAAGTGATACTAGGCATGAATGAAAATGAGTATGTTTACAATATTCCTACAAAAATAATTTACTTGTTTTACCTATACAAACTAAAGCAATGATTTGGGCCGTGTATATATCAAATGAGTAATCAAAGTATATGGGACATGTGGGATATCATAGGCAGAGAGATAATAGAATAAAACCTTCTTCCAACTACCTTCATTGGAAAGCTCCTTGGTCAATATTTCTTTGCTTTTCATTCTTCACGAAGGGCGATGAAGCGGCTGAGAAACATTAGGCAATAAAGACGCAAAGTCTTAGTGGTAGTACGGGGAAGCCTTGCAGAATCTATGGGTTGCACGGTGAAGTTACCATGTCACAGGTTTTATTTTGGTGCATTTGTAAGACTGTTCAGGAGAACTCACATTAATCATTAAGCTAACAGGACTGTGGTAAAATTTCAAATGAGGAGTGATACTGTTTGGAGGGCATTTTAGAAAGAGTAGTACAGAAACTGTACCCTTGCAGCAAGACTTATGGAAAGTACACATTTAAATAATTATCTGACACCACAGAAGAAAGATTGCACGGTTTTGTCGGTATGTCCTCTGGTATAATAACCTGATACAGCTGCTCCTTCTGCTACTGTATTAGCATGAGTACTTTTAACAGGAGGCTAACGTATCCTATCATTTCCCCTCCCCATCCACCATGGGTGTGAGCATTTATACCAGGAACGTTACTGTAATGGCAGCCAGGAGATGGAAAAGACTTGGAGAAGTATGTACTGTTTCCCAGTTTTGGCTCATAGCCATTTCACAGCAGCATTATTGATGAGAACAGGCTTTACGATGAGAATATTAAAAAGAAAGCAGAATTAAGAGCTAGGGACAGGGGACATTCCAAATGAAGGATTTTAACACCTTTTTTTTCCTCTGAGATGTAAATGTAAAACAATCTGGTTTTGTTGTTAAAGTGCCCTTCAAAACATGCTGGGCTCAAGAAGGAGAGCTCAAAGCAAGAAGAATAAATTCAGATCTGGTGGGGGATGAATTCATTTTTTCTAAAGCCCCCAAGAAACAATGTGAAAAGTGGTATCTGCTGAGTGCTTCTTGAGACAAGGAAACCAGAGGCATACTACATTAAAACGAGGGTGAATTCTGTCATCTATATCCAAAATATGTTGCTTTAGAAAAAGCATGCTGGTGTGTGCAGCAGTATTTTTACATGCTCTGCATCTTTCTGTAGGCTGCTTACTTTTTCTGTGGAGTAGCCAGTAATAAATTGGAAATGTAACATTTTTCCCTACAGGGTTTATTCTTGTCAAAGAAGAAAATTTGGCCTTCTGTTATTTTTTATGGGCCTATCCTTTAGACTGAAATAGAGGGGATCAGGGCTAAGTTCTCACTGCTTGCTGCTCTATGTAGTGAAAAGTGCTGTTATTTAAATAAATATATGTCAGGGCCCGGTTATACTATATGCTATTGAAAAGAATATCCCTGAGATTTGTCAGGACTTGAATGTGAGGGCCCAGAGACAGCTTGAACTGAAGACAATGTTCACTGGGAAAAATTTGCTGAACTTTGGGTTTGGCTAGAATGAGACAGTGCTAGGTTAAAGAGGTAAAATTATGATTTGTCTACAGCCCAGATGACTTTTAGTCTTGCATTTGCAAGCAAGACAACTGAGAAATACAGGAATAATGGAGAACAGAATGGGGCTTGTGACAGAGCCCCACGAGTAATGTGGAAGATCCGGTAATGGGATCAGACTGCAATAATGTCAGAGACTCACCAAGAGAAACAAGAGAGGAAAGAGCAACAAAAGACACGAGAAAACAAGATTTCAAGAAGAAGAAGATCATGGTTGCCTTTTCACAAAGATTTCTGACAACTGAATGAAGATAGGACTAAGCTCAAGTAAGGAAAACTTGAAGGTGATGCATGTCTTTTTTCATTTTAGATGTCCATGTTGTGTGTGTCTGCCTAGCCAATGGAGACCAGAAATTGATTATCTGATCCTAAAGCACGCACCTGTCTTTGGTCAGCCTGATTTTTGCTACAGTCTACAGACCGAATTGACCAGGACTTCATTGACTGTCATGGGTACATAGACTCTTAGCTCACAGGAGATGCCTGCGTCAATGACATTTAAAAGTAGGGGCATGAATCCCACTCTGGTTATCTCTTGTGTATGTTTTATGTATGTAAGAAGGTCCTATCATAAAATAAATTTCTAGAGGGATTTTGCAAACTCATTGTCATGCACACTGCAAAGAGAGAGAACAGGCAATACTTGCAAGATCCATGGGAATGAGCAAATGGGAATTTGCTTGCATCAGAATACACTTAGTTCTTTACTGTTCATGAGCCTAATGAAGTACCCCTTGGGGATCCAGGGATCCAGATTGTCATCTGTGCTATGTGGAGCTGTAAATTCTGATCCTTCCCATCCTGCTATTTATTGAGTTCATGCTTTCTTTTGCATTTTCTCTGACACATCATTTTTGCTGAGTGAAGCCAGGAAGAGCAGAGAATGATGGGTATATGCATATACACATGTTCATTTCTATGTTGTATGTGTAGCTGTATACAAATTGTCAGCTTGATTGTCTGGGATGCTTAATAGCAACAGCTGAATGAGAACTTTCAAATGTCCAATTCATCTGAAAATCAAGCCACTGATTTGGGTTGCGAAGTATAATTTTAGGCCTTCTATTTTGAAATATTCACACTTCTTTTCAAGTGCCACCAAAAGAGAACAGTGTGACTAGGTTTCAGCTGACACATAGCAGCATTACTGCTGTCCTCAACAGCACTAGATTAGTGCAGAACATGCACAGTAAAGGTACGTAGATCTCATGGTCATACTCAGAGGCATGGTTTCAGGTATCAGAGAGGTCACCCTGTTCAGGATTTTACATTATGCCCATTGCAATGATATTAGATCATCCAAGTAGTACCTACTCATTCATGTCTTAAGGAAGAATTGGGCTTCATGAAGTTAACTGAACTGGAATCTGACCAAGATACCTTTTACATGGGTGAAATGGGAACTGAACTCTCTAAGAGCATGTAAGCTGAATTTTCTACATCCAAAACTCTTAGATATACTTTGTCTCATCATTTACTACTTCTGGCACTCACGTGGGCCTGTGAAGTTGAAGTGTGTTAGGTTAATCTCAGCCAATTTATTTTTGTCTGGTTCTGCCCTGAGCAAATGGTGGCATTAGACATAACAATAACACACAGTGCTGTGCCTCCCACAGAGGGTAAACACAATCTGTGTAATTCATTTGTGAGAAATAATAATGGGAATTTACCCAGTACCAGTAAAATCCAGGTCAGGACACTTTCAAGGTCCTGCACTGCTCCAAGACAATACAGCTGATACTTGTGCACACAGTGTTGATAAGGCATGAAAATACTCTTATTCATCTTGCAGTACTTCATTGTAGGAATAGACTCACAGAAAAGCTTCCTGTCAGAGAGCAAGTAAGAACATCAGAATCCTGCCTCTGGTTGTCAAATTTTAAGAAATGACTTAGCCTGTGGACTACATGTGTCAACAGCTTCAGCACTTAAAAGGAAATAATTTACGTTACCAGTTGTTTTCAGCTTCCTGATCCAGAAACTCTTAAGGGATCCCTCTAAGGGATCCATAAAAGGCAGTTAAGGAAAGCAAAGTTATTGTCAATAGTGTTCTAATTGAAGAATAACTAATTGAAAAAAGGTGGACAGTTACCAAAAAAAAATCATTTGCCTTTCTAATCCTACCTAGCACAGAAATGGTGGAAAATAACTATGTACAAGTTAAAGGAGTCCAGAGGGCAAACACAAATTTGACCAGCGTACTGTATATATTGTAAATATTTGGTGACCACTGAATTCACAGGCTAAACAAATGCTCATGGACCAACCTGTAAAAATGTATAACCTCTGCATCTCTTTCCACCTTGCCAGATTCAATAAGAATAGGCAGTGTTATCATGACAGTGAGACCTTCAGTGCCAGGCTCACAGGGTTAAAACTGCAGAAGACCTTATTCAGTCCTTCCTCGGGCAAAATTCCATTTGCTCAGCAGGAGCCTGACTGAGTGAAGAGTTTGGGATTTGACAGGCAATGTTTATGAGTTATACAGGAAAACTAGCTGAAGTAGCAATCTTTGCAGCCCTTCCTAATGGACTAATAGATTTTTTCAAGCAGCTGGAAGATTTTCTGTAATCCCTCCAAGCCCTTAATTTCAGGTTTACAATTACGGCTTCCAATAAGCGATGGAAGTTTCTTTCAATTTACCACCTCAACCAGGTGCCTTAATGAGCTCTGCAGGAGAGCTCACGCAAGTTACAACAGGAGCTGGAGGAACAACCGCCTGCTTTAGGCACACAACAGCTGCTTACAGATGGTTTGCGGTGAAGAACCACTCCCAAAGTCTCTCCCCAGCTAGAGGAGATTCTGCATGTCGAGGGCAAGGTTATGCTAGGTAGAACATTGCCCCTTTTCTTTAATGTCTCCCTCAACATACCCTGTCTGCCTGCCTGCTCCTCAGTAAGGATAGGAGGGGGGCATAGAGACTTCATCTGTTAAATCTGTTGGTGGGACTGAGATGCATGAATATGTGATCCGTACTAAAAAACTGTTTTATAAATGATAGACTGAGTAGGAGATTTTCTCTTGCTTAGTTTTGTACAGTCTATTACAAGGGGTGGACGACAGTTTCATTCCTAGAATATATATATCAGTGTTTTCATGACTTTTTTTTTTTTAATACAGGTTTTAAGGATATTTTAATCTAGTAAACACTTACGTACAGTTTTAATTCCAGTGTGAGAAAGGCTCTTTCTTCCTTACCCAGAAAAATCATGGTGTAATATATTTTTAATATCCAGCCTGCGAAATGTTGAGTATCTTCCCCTCTCTGTGGCTACTGGGATAGAGCATGTTTTGCTAGTCTGAAGACGTCATTGTTTCCTCAGTTAAACAGTTCCTTTTCTGTGATATGCATATTGAAAAACTGAACCACGGGCTGGTATGTGGTCTGTGATTTAGGTATTTCACATTTAGAAGCAGATACTGACAATACAGAAGAGAATGCTTAATGCACTTTGCTTCTGTACTGCTTTATTCCAAAAAGTTATTGTGGGATAAAATGCCACTTTTTATTTGCAGCAAGTTACAATCCAGTGCAAGACATATTACTGCCCATGTGGCAATAGGAAGAGTGATGTAGGCACGTATCATTTCCAGCATCTGTTTGGCATGGAGCTTGGTACTTCTGTCTGGCTTGATGAAGGGACTGTGTGAGCTTATCTGACTTATTTTTAATCTGTATCAGCTAGCTAATAAAAGATGCTCTCTCTCCTGAAAAGCTTGGCTTTTTATAATAGATATACATAATGGAAGAGTTAAGATTGCATGTAAACTTGTCTTGAGGAGTCCTTTATTTTATGGACAACAGCATGAGGCTTCATAAAAGCAAAATCTTTATACTCTGCAATTGCATTTTTGTTTCATCAGTTGTGCTATAGCAGAAGCTTACATAAATTTTACAAAGTGAAGAAAAACAGAAGATAACCAAGACTTGTTTAAATTGTATACTTCAGCTATAGGCATTAATGAAATTATGGCCACAACAATATCCACAAGAAGTCAGGGAGCCCAATACACTGGTTTTTCACATCAAGGAACCCCTCATTGCTTGGAACTGCCTCCCAGGGGAACGCATGTCCACGTGCAAGACAGAAAGCATGGTTTCCAGAGATACTGGAATATGAGTTTTCCTTGCAGCAAGATACTTTCGAGGCTGTCCCTGCACTATCTTCTCTGGTGAAAAGGAGTGGAGCAAGATTAAACATTATTACTGCTTGTTCTGCTGATAATAATTCTGTGAGGAACGGAGAGCAGCAAAACATTTACAGGACCGCTTTATTCCAACGCTGTGGCATCACAGGGCATTAGGGTGAAAAGTTAAAAAAATTCCTGGAACTAGGTGCTGCTCTGTTAGCCCATGTTCCTGCTTTTACATATACTCTCCTTTTTCTTCCTACTCTTATCTGGATGTCCTGCGAGAAACTGAAGGGACCTTTGCCTGGACTGTATGACTGCTTTACTACGGGAGTCCTTTTTACAGCTATACACTTAGAGTTCATGTTTTCTGTCTGAAGGGTCCTTGAGAAATTTCTAGCTTTGATCCTGTTTGAACCATTAACTTTTACTAAGATATTATCTTTATCTGACACTTCCCATCTCTTAAGCGTGTCTGGGGAACCAGTATGATAGAGCACAGTGATCACACCATATATTAATTTGGAAATGTGAAGATTATCTCAGAGATGAAAGCACAGAAAGCAGTGCCTGTACTTACATTCTGTACATCTGCTTTACTCCCAGTAAACAGCTGCAATGATTCACATCGTAGTGCAATCTTGCATAATTGCCTTTGAGTTGCTGGACTTCTAGAAAGTGCTTTTTCTTCATGTTCTCCTCAAATCCACTTTCTTTGTAAGTTTCCCAACTTTGATCCTGAGCTTCACATAAAAAATCTGAGAGGGGAAAAAAAAAATTATATGGGTATCATTGGAAATTACTGTGATTCATTACTTGCAGCTGTTGTGTTCTTGGACATCTGTGTTTGGGCAGGACTCAACCCAAGACTTTCTAACAGAAACTGAATTCCCTGACTGCAATTATTCTCCCTATCGTGCCAAATCCAAACTGTTCCCTAAGGCTGTATCCTGTCACACCTAGGATTCCCCTAGGAACCCTGGACTCCCCTTGGACCATGCAAGTCTGGTTGACGCTACACAGAGATTTGGCAGTAACTGAGAGTCTTGTTGACAATATCAGTAGTAATATAATGAAAACTGAACACCTGGAAATGGTTTTGCTAAATCTGAGCTGAAGTCTATTGATGTGGAAGCTGCTGACTTTTGTTTCTGCCTGTGGAACGAGAGGTACACCGCCCCTTCCGAGGGGAGAGCTAGAAGACAGCACGTTTCATAATCACTACATTTACCTGTTCAAAAATATTTAGGCTAGCTAGGCCCCAGTTCTGTTAAATTTAAACCAAGCTGAGACCATTGCACTCCAGTCACTTCTTTTTCTTGACCAACATGCACATTTTGGTTACCTAGGCTGTATCTGAACCACCAGCTGAACTGACAGGTCTGCCAACTAACCAAGACACAAAGTCCCCTTTACAAATAACTTTATTAGATCAGGTTTTTGATAAAAAGCTTTATTCAAAACATGTGGCTTCTGATAAATCTAGCTTTCTGGCCTGGTCTGCAAAAAGTGAAGACTGGTTTTTCCTTAGCAAGACCAGCAGTATGCATTCCAACCTTCACTTCTCACTGGTCTTATGCTCCTGAAAGCTATATTATTTCTTAAGATCCAAAGGGAAAAAAACCCCAACTGTTATGGAATCACAAGCTGATGTTAAACATAACCATTCCACAGAAGATCAGACATTGATCCTTCCTTAGCATGTAATTTAATGGAGGAAAAGAAGGAAAGAAATATCAGAATTTATGTAAGAATGTAGATGTCAGCAATTGTGTGTCACCACATGATGGAAGCTTGGCAAAAATATGCTCCAGATGGGCTCTTCTTCCCTTGACTGTATTTCCGGTAACAATTAAATGATCCAGAACTCCTTTACGAAAGACCTCATTGCCAGCTTCTTTTACACAGGGTTATAAAATTGGCTGCAAGAGGAGAATGTAAGGGACTTTCCTATGGATGTGTGGAGTTGCTCATAAATTTTTTACTGAGATCCATGATCAAAGAACTGCAACATACAAAGTAATGAATGATTGAATGTCGCTGAAGGTGAGTAAGAAAGAGCTGGCAGTACCGCAGTGCCTCAAAATTTAAAGCCTAATGGGGCATCCTCCAGCAAGGATCCATGATAGCCACACTGGATTCAAGGCTCTGTTGCCTAAGCTGACATTCTGCTCTGGCAGCAATCCCACTGCAATCTAAAACTCTTTGCAGAGAAACTGTTTTCCACTGAGTACTGGATCAGGCAGTGCCATGTTAGTGTTGTAGATAAGAGCATAAACTGGCAATACATTTTACAGGCCACTGCTCCCTTTCTCCTCAGATACTTTTTATGACATGTGAGAAAAAAACCAAACCACCAACCTCACTAGAATAGTTCAAGTAAATAATTGGTGTTGCAGTCCTTGGTCTGCCTACTTACACAGCTTACTGTATGGTGCCACGTACAGTAAGCCGTGTGAGTAGGTATTTGACACAGCTCTGGGATAATCAGTGGTCTTTGAAAGTTAGGTGACCTCTTGTGATCTCCTGCTGTTTCAGGGGAATTATATAATTATGAAATAATGTGAGGAGCAAGGGGCCTGGTGGCAGGGAACAATGCTGCTAACCTCTTATTTGCAGCAAGTATTATTAAAGCACAATGAAACAAATCCCCAGCACAACTACTGCATGCAGAAGAGTAAATGATTATTTATATCAGCTGAAAGGAAAAATCGATGGCAAAAGTGTGTTCATTTGACCCTCATTCAAAGAAATAGTCTCTGCACGACAGAGAAGATTTGAATGTGTCGGTGCAACGTAAGTCTCAATTGTGCTACATATAAGCCTCACACACAGGTGCTGCATAAGGGTCTAGCCTAGGTCTTACAAGATCAAAAGCATCTTCCTCTGTGTCATATTGTTTCTTTTTAGGACTTTTCATTGCCATCTATCACCATAATACAGTCTTCCAGTTAAAACCCTCTGCCCGAAATTTGCAGGTGGTTTCACAGTATCAGATGTCAGCAAAGTGTCCCTGAAGATGCCTAGAAGTCTTTTAGTTGGGCAGAAGTCGCCTTTCTACATTTTCTTAGACACCCAAGTATTTCAGTAAAGACGCAGACTCTCTACCTGGATACATTTCTGTGTTGGAAAGAGTCCCAGTGGGTCCAGAGGTCATAGATCCAGTATGATTTTTCCTTCCTGAACCAGAAGTGCAGAGGCGGGAGCTGACAAAGTGAGATTTAGCTCCCAATCCAGCAGCTGGCAGGTGTCCCCTGTGGTCTAACCCACATTTGGGCCCTTGACTAGGAAGGGATCGAAGGTGCTGTTATTAACTCCCTGTCAGCCACCCCACTCTGCCAAAAGACAGTGGGAGCTAGACGCCGCAGGCAATCTGATCCCCTGTCTGCTAGACTTCAGAGGGCAGGCTTCCAGTGAGTGAATTAACACTCAGCTAAGGTTTCAGGTGAGCAAAACTGTTCCAACAGCAACTCTGGCTGCTTGAAGCCCTGCAGTTGCTGTTTTGAAAGAGGCATGCAGGACCTCATCTATAGGCACAGTTCCCTAAGGCTGTGCAAATCTATCTGTGAAGTTTTCAGGACTAGCATTTCTTGCTGGGGACATGAAAGAGATTGCTGCCTCCAGGGCAGACAGAGGTCTCCATCACAACTGCCAACATGGCTGCTTGCTTATGGTAGCCTAGCTCTTTGACCCTTTGTATGATTTATGAATCCAGTTGTTTCTTTTGCATGAGCACGTAAAACGCAAATACTCGTCAGCATGCACTGTTGTGTG
Organism: Gorsachius goisagi; assembly: GCA_018403395.1. Classification (NCBI taxonomy): domain Eukaryota; kingdom Metazoa; phylum Chordata; class Aves; order Pelecaniformes; family Ardeidae; genus Gorsachius; species Gorsachius goisagi. Next base: position 15,706 of record BOSO01032137.1, on the reverse strand, counting down.
GTATTTATTTCATCCACTGTTTCCTCCTTACCAAAAGGTCAGTTAAATTTGGCATATGCCCTTTCTGGAAAATGCCCTTTTCTGCCTTGCATGGAGACCCTCCTTTCCCAGCTTGTCTGTTCTCCCCCATCCCCTACGTTCATATATTCAGGATTCCCCGCGTGTTTAACTGCAACTTTCACACCAGTGGCTTTCATTAATATATGAAAACATGCAATCAGGCCTGAATGCTGATGAAGTGGTGTTATTAGGGGTGCAGGGTGGTGGCGTGCTATGAAGCAGCATTTCTCTTAGTAACATTTCTCCCTCTCTGCTCCACTCTTATGAGACCCCCACCTGCAGTACTGTGTCCAGCTTTGGGGTCCCCAGTACAAGAAAGACATGGAGCTGTTAGAGCAGCTTCAGAGGAGGGCCACAAAGATGATCAGAGGGCTGGAACACCTCTGCTTTCAAGAAAGGCTGAGAGAGTCAGGGTTGTTCAACCTGGAGAAGAGAATGCTCTGGGAAGACCTTATTGTAGCCTTTGAATAGTTAAAGGGGGTTTATAAGAAAGATGGAAAGAGACGTTTTACGAGGGCCTGTAGTGATAGGACAAGGGGTGACAGTTTTAACCTGAAACAGGGTAGGCTTAGGTTAGGTATAAGGAAGAACTTTTTTATGATGAGGGTGCTGAAGCACTGAACCAGGTTGCCCAGAGAAGCTGTGGATGCCCCTGCCCTGGAAGTGTTCAGAGCCTGGTTGGATGGGGCATTGAGCAACCTAGACTAGTGAAAGATGTCCCTGCCCATGGCAGCGGGGTTGGACTAGATGATCTTTAAAGGTCCCTTCTAACCCAAACCATTTTATGATTCTATGACAAGAGTCCATGAATGAAGCTAATGGATAAACCACATTCTCTGTGCCCTCAGGGCAGCTCAATACAGAATAGTGCATTTTAATTTTTAGAACTCTTTTGGCATCATACTTGGGTAAGGCACTCACTTTGCACTATTTTTTTTTTTTCAATGCAAATCTGAAGGTGTTTTCATTCTGTTGGTGTTAGTCCTTTTGGGAACACTGAGTCCTGTTGGTTGCATCTCTGGCTGGTTCTGCTAATACAGTAGAGAAAGGTCTCTCTTATCTTAATTTCTTCCCATTGAAATAGTTTTAGATGTTCCTGAAATGATAAATCTGTCTGAATTTTGATATACAATATTCTGTGGTCACTTGTTAAGGAGGTTCAGATCTAATTTGGCAAAGACACTCAAATCCCTTCCTAGACAGAAAGGGTAAAGATATTTGTATATTAAAAGTAAAGCCAGTTTGGGGTTAATGACTTGATGGTGTGCAATAACTCCACTGATTAGATCTTACTCCTCAGGAAGACATTTTCATCATTTTTGGTTTTAAGGATACTTAATTTTTCCCAGGGGAAATGAGCTGAGTGAACCAGGGACTCAATCTTCATTTTTCTCAGGGAATGTCTTCAATTTCTCAGTGAACACTGAAAACACCACACTACTCCATAACAGCACTGACCCAGGAGAAACTGGGAATGTTTATGATTCCATTTCTGAAAGCCAGTCAGATCCAGCAGCCATTACTCAGTGTTTTACTCCATATATACTCAGGGTTCAGTGTATCTTCCCTTTGGCATTTCCCCCTTCTTTCCACAAATACTATGCTGAAAGGCCAAACTGCTAGTGATGCTGCAAAGACAAACCCGCATCATTACAGAAACCTATCACACCAGATTTCAAATACCAATTAAAAAAAAAAATTCCCATAAAAAGTCCAGTATGTAATGACCAAATTCCACATTTTAGCTGTAACCTTCATGCTCCTAAGTCAGAGTGAGATAAATTATCAGATTCTGTGTTGCAATATGATTTTGTCTCACAACCTGATAACCAATAAAGACCACTGTACATCAAAGTACATTCTATAATAAGGCTGCCACTGAACTGGAATGAGGGCAAGCTGCCATGCTTTATTAATGTTGCTGCTGAAACTAAAATAGAAGTATAAAAGCCAGATTCTACCCTGTGTGCTCAGTCTACCCTGGCAAGCAATACGTCAGAGCAGTTATCCAGCCTATGGGTTCTGCTCCTGGAGGAACATTTAAACTTCAGCACCTTCTTCTCCAGAGGAAATTGCAGTAGAACCATGAGGAGATAGCAGGATGGGAAGGCCTATTTTAAAGCTTTCCCACAGACCATAGTGTCCCTGGAGGTTGAAGACTGCAGATGACTTATGCGGCCACTGGCCTACATGGACCAGATTTTCTTCTGTATGTGTGTTTCATGTATTTTATTTAATACAATTAAGGCTGAAACAGAATTTGACTTGCAGGTAAGAGTGGCATGCATTCCAGTTCTGGCATGCAATGTCTATGGCGTTGTAGCACAGCATGGAAGGGTGTTTGTAACACAGCCCTTGGCAGCCCTCACACTAAGTGTAGATAGCTACAGCTGCTGTGTTGTTTCTTATGCGGAAGACAAAAGTTAACCATGCAAACCCACAACATGCTACACTGACAACTGTAGCTAAATAATGAGCAAAAAGTGGTTTCTGATTTCAATTACATTTGCACTGCACTTCCTCTCTTTCCTGGGACTTGTCAGGCTACAGCTGGAACAAGAATCTGACCCCAAGATCTGCACTTTGGAAGATTTGCAGCTCTCTGTGTTAGAAGAGAGAGAGCTAATATTTCTGTTACTTCTTAGTTATAGTCAAGTAGAATCTATACCAAGGACTGTTTTACTACTTCGGCTGGCAAATGCATGACATTTTATGTTTTTACAGTTTGCATGACTGAGTTTCCAACTGAGAATTGTTTTTTCAAGCTAAGCACAACAGAGGCATAGATGAGCAACTATAAAAAGTTTACAGGAATAAGATGTCAGTCTCTGAAAACTACTTTAAATGCTTTGTGCATATGCTCAATCTTGTCAGTAAAAACATACAGATGGGCCAAATCCTTGTCCCACTGAAATAAACTCCCATTATGCTGGTAAAAAAGTGTTGCCTGCAACTTTTACCAGGACAACTTTATCAATATTTACTTGATAGAACTATACACCAGAGAAATTTTCAAGGCATCCAGAACTCCCTTCTTCCTTCCATTAGGCCACTTAGCCTAGCTGCAGTTTTAGTGATTCTTCCTAGATAGGGTTTGGCAAGATGAAAGCAACAGTAAGTGCACCACAAGAAAACAAAAATAGCACATACACATCAGTGTACCAGAAAAGCTGCAAATCTAAATAAGATGCTAACTTGAAAATTCTTCGCACGTATTACAAAACTCTGTCCACTCAAATGAGGACTGTGAAATGGAAATGATACTGCAACAATAGACAGATTTAAAGCAGGGTCTTGAGGGTGTTGGGTTGGTTTTTTTTTTTTATAATGTTGCCTAGTAAGTTGTAAAGTTTTGAGGACATTGGCTGTTTTTTGGTGATTTCCACCAGGAATCAAGAAAAAAAGTTCTGCTTTGCTGCAGAACTTCACAATGTGTTTGTTTCCCACGATTTCTAACAAGAAATTTTCAGTAGTAGTTTGTTTTTTCCTGTTATAATCTGTAAATTATTTGTCTGCTTACATCTTTTCAGCAAATGTAATGCCCTGTCTAAAGAGTGCAGTAATTGCAATTGCATTTAACTTACTATGAAATCAAATGTATAGTACAGCAGTGGCTGTATTACAACTCATGAAGAGCAGCAGCTATTTAAATTTATATTTCACATTATATGAAACAAAATGATATTGATTCCTATGAAATAAAAACACTATCTAGTACACCTTTATCAGTCCAATTCAGCATTTCATGCCCCTAATATTCTACAGCAAAGGCTTAAATCCAGTATAAATCTGGTACTTCCAGTGCACAGAGGCACTGGTGTCAGAGCACAGGCACCATCACCAACAGGCAGCTCTCCTGAATGCCTGGCAGGCCCATGAGAGAAGTAGCTGACGGTAGGCCCGAGGTCATCACCTTTGGACATCTGGACATAATTTCTGGTTGAAAAACCAATAAACTTTCTGGAGCATCTGTATGTAAATCAACGTCATTCTTCCGGTATTTGAAATATGCCTCTTCATCTGCACTTTTTGCCAAAGAGTGGGAAGTATCCTGATAGTTCAGTTTGCCTCAGAAATAGAAGTGATGCTGAGCATTAAACATGAGGCTTCATTCACACAAAAATCACATTCCATCAGTGAGTTACATTCTTTATTAAACACAGATGGTAATTTTCCTAGGGGCAATACTAACACTGAGATTAAATCCTCACTCATATACAATCCCTTCTACTTTATATCAATTATTGGCATTCATCAGCAGTCTGGCTTCCTGACAGAGAATATTAAGCTCTTGCAAGTAATGCCTCAGCTTAGGCACTTGATGTCTCGGGAAGCTATTTTGTTCTCCCAAGAGTGTTTAAACAAAGGAAACTCAAAAAGTTTAAGCAGAAGGTATTGTGTCAATTCTCTGTGGTAACTGCTGGGACTAAGTTGATAGGACCCTGCACACAGATGCCTAGCAACAGTACGCCCGTATATGCTACTGCACTCATTAAGCTTGTCATGGGCTTAATTGCAACCCCAAAGCAAAATAACATCAGGTCTCAGAGAATTCAAGCATTTTCAAAAAGCTACAGATAATTAATTTGCCTGTATTAGAGTGACTTATACGAGGTGGACACTCTTATTTTAAGGCTTTGGTAGAGCATTAAGTAGGTAAGAGATTTTCCTAACACCAAGCCATTAGATATATTAGTATTATACGATAAGCAGATGGTCAATGCCCACCCCACAGTGACACCTAGGCTGGCATAGTGCTGTTGAGATGTAAAAATAAAGGGGATCTTTTGGGTAGGAAAGGTCGATATAATGTAATTCTATACATTGGTAAAAACTGTGCCATGTTGCACACTGTAGCATAGTGAATTCAAGTGAAAAGGACTTGTTCTTCAGGATGGTATATTTAGCAAGAGAGACTGTAGTGGTACTTTGGAACTATAAAATATAACATGTAGGTGTTTTGCTTACCATTTCCTCGTATTTATGGAATGAATGAATCTGTTACAGGAATATTAATTTTTTGAATGATCACATGTGAACGATGCTGAGCCAAGGACATGGAAGGGTACGGCATAACCATGCAGATGTTAGGGTGGGATACTGGCATGAAACATATGAACACATGATATGACCTCATGAACATAGTTTGGGATGGCTGTAAAAGAGGCAAATGGCTATGTTGCAGTGGACCTAGCTGGACAACTGGACACATGATCATCTAATACTGTTTTTGTTGAAAGCTGGCCCTTTCAGTCTTTGCTTTCAACCTGCCCAATGTATTTCAGAAAGTGCAAAATGCATGTTCTTGTCCTGTACAGACAATGTGTCAAATAAGAAGGACTCAGCGGTGGGAGCTAGTGGCTAGTGTTTCCACTGGGAGTGTTTTCTCATGGCTTCGGTAACTGTCTGTCTAGACAAGGTGGCATTGGGAATGTGCTGAATATGTATCTCTACCAACAATCTTAACTGCCTTATCTTCAAAGGGAGATGCTCACTTTCTGGCAACCAGGCAGCCCCAGGACACACAAGCAGTGTGTTGGCATCACAGGTAGCTGCAACACCCATCTCTGGCTTTTCCTGTGATGAGCCTGTTTGCCAGCAAGTATTGTCCCTGAATTGATTCTGGACACTTCTGTATTTTTCTGTCGCCTAGTGCCAGCCAGAAGGTTGATGCCTGCCAACGTACACCGCAACGATTTTTCTCTTAGTAAAAAAAAAAGAAAACACAAGTATCAGAGATAGCTCTTTTTATCTGCTAGCATACTCATTAATTGTGACTGCAACAGAGTTTATATGTTGGCCTGATTTGTATGTACTTTTCTGCTATCTTTAACCTACAATAAGGGCAAAATTAGGGGTTAAATATTAAAAAAAAAAATCCCTAGTTAATAGGTAATGGTTAAAAATCCAGGTGTTTAGTTCCGCAGACACCTCTGTCTGGAAACTGTTCTTCACTTCACAGCGTATTTCCAAGGATGATGCTAAGTGTTATATGCAGCTCCTGGTGCCATACAGCTTTCATATTTTGAGTATTCACCATAGGAATGCATGCATGGTATTTATCTATCACATGTGAGCAATGAAATTATATCTTGTCCACCTTGGAGTGTGAGGGTTGTTGGCTAAGCAATATGAATAATTAGGTGCTTTTTAGTTCAGCAAGTTTAAGGCTGACTCCTCCCACTTCAGTTTCATTGCTCTTCTCTGCCTTCTCACTGTTCTTGCCCCCTAATATGTTTGCTTAGTTTAGATTGGAAGTAAGTGTTATGTTTTTCAGCCTCTTACAGAAAATAATAAATAGGAATGAAGGGTTAGACCGCCCACTTCCAGTAGTGGGAAAGCTACTTCAGTTCTTGTTTCTGTCAGGGTTTTTTTACCCTCTGTCTTCCAGGAGAACATCTCAACATTCATTTCTGATGGCTCAGTGAGTGTTTGCTTGTATCACGGACAGTGGGAACAGGAGAGGTGGAAGGATGCCTGCTTGGATGTTGGTTGGAGGGAGGCTTAGGTTGGTCAATGTCTGGGTGTCAGCTGGATCTGCTCTAGTTTGTGCCTACTTACTGAAGTAAGGACAGTTCCAAAAAATACACATAGACAGTTCAGCATTCCCAGACATGCCATAGCATGTCATTTGAGGTATTTTCTGGGAGCGGGAAGACCAGAAAATCAAATCTGTGTCTCCCACATCCTAACTCACCATCAGGCTGTGCCCTCTTTCACTGTGACGTTCATGATGAAAACACAGGTTTCTTTCATTGTGTGGAAGTACTTACTGAGATGAACATACTCGTAGAAGTTTCAGGGTTACTGCAGTGCCATATTTTGTCGAAGAAACTCTGCTTCCATGGGCTGCACCCAGCTGAAGTCCTGCAGCTCTCTCGGTCTACACAGGCATGGTTGCTCCACTGCCTGGGAGGAAACTGTCCTCTCCCGCAGGGGCCTCCCGTGATGGGGAGATGGATGTGGCTGGGAGCTTTATTCTCTTTCCCCCAAGATCCAACCAGCAGATCTGAGTCAGAACTAAGCCCTTCCTCGGGTTCTTGCTGTGACCAGCTGACCTTGATGACTCCCAGACACATCACGCTTCTCCACAGGAACTATGAAATGGAATTCTGCCCCCCAGGCATACCTCTGCTCCCGGAGGAGCCCACAGCCAGTGGTGGCCCTTCCTCAGGTCAGTTAGAAATCACTCTGGCATTCTTTCATGTGCATCTGTAAATCTGTGCATCCTGACCGAGAAACATGTGCTAACACTGCATTGCAAGAAGGGCCTCCAGAATTAAAAACTCTCATGTGAAGTGTGGTGACTTCTGAAATGCTTTTAGTCTTCTCTTACTCACTCCTTTTCTGCTGCGTCTCTTCCCTCCACCGCAACTTCTGCACACCTGGCTGTTAAAACCAGACATACATAAGTGCAGATATGTTTAATGCTGTCTAGACAAGCACCCTATTAAGCTGGGCTGGGGCAGCAGTTGCCATAGCAATGAACAAATAAGGTCTTGTAGCTGAGAACAAGGTAGCGGGAGATTTGTACTTTCTTCACAACATAGTGGCGATGTCAGAGTGAATTTACAGTATGAGAAATGACAACTCCATGCTAACTATTAGCAGAAGAGCCATAAATAGAAAGCGATACAGTTGATTAAGGGCTAGAACTCGCTATTTCACAACGAAGGTGAAAAATCTGAATTTTGGAGTAACAGCCTCACAACTGCTCCTGAATGCGAAGATGACAACTAAGTTTGCAGTATTTCAGTTTCTGTTTGGTATAAAGCATAACCTTATATCATATGCTGCTTCTACTTTGACATTTGAAGTTTATGCTGAAGTTTTAGCTTAACAGGTGGTAGTTTTTCACTGCTAGGGGGGCCCAGAAAGCCCTTTCCAGTTTTCACACCATTTCTAACTGAAACAGCAGTGCTGGGGAATTGCCGGGGGAGGCTCCAAAAGAAACCACAAGGTTTTCCTCACTGCAACAAAGATTCAAGTGAAAAATCTTTCTCCTTTTCACTATATGGCATAATACAAAGATGAAACCACCTCTCGTTTCTCATGGAAGAGGCTAAGCTGTAGCAATCTCTTCGCGGGCTGCCAAGGGGAAGGGAAAGCGGCCGCGAAGCACAGCATGGCACGCCAGCTCTTGCTCCCCCGCCGCCCCCGCTGTGGTGGTGCCTGGGAAACGGCACAACTGCAGCCCCTCCATGGCTCACGCCCACCCCTTGCTCCACACACAGTGGCATGGGGTCCATTATAAACCTTTTTGGTTGCAAAGGAAACCAAGCACGACATTCATGTGGCGTGTTTCCTATACAAATTGTTTTTACATTCATCTGAAATTCCTGAAACATGCTTCATTGAAGAGAAAAGTATTACAACATAATTGTGCTCAGAGGTAATAAAGCAAGGAAGTAGCATTTCGGATGGTATTATGGCATACTTATGAGTTCCTTTCCTCTTTATCCCTTTTGCATAATTTTTATATCAGACTATTAGATGTAGCTAAGCTGTATATTTTAATGTATATGTTAATGTACACAAGCCTGTGAGCTGTAAGACACAGAGAAAATATTTTCCTAATAGAAAAAGTTGAAACAAATACTAAATAACCACATTTACTCTTAGTCACAATTTTTCATCTATGAAGTGGAACTTTTCTCTGGTTTAGTGACAGGCAGATGTGGGCTCACAGATTTCAGGAGCAAAAATACCCTTAGAAGCCCAGATGCCTTAAACACCTTTTATTGAGGTGTATGCTTGACCTCAGTGCTGCTTATTTGCTTCAAAGGGAGACAAATAAGCTGACTATGTCTGGAAGTTCCACTTCAAAAGGGGAATCATTGGGGTTATGAAAATCCCTGAAAATTCCATGGAACAGACTGGTGACTAGATAATTGGGCTAGACCATTCAGTTGTAATTATGTTTACAAATATTTTAGAACTAAAAGAATAAAAATTAGCAAAAGTAGTGAAGATACTTATTAATACATATAGATAAAATATCAATGTTTTCCCAACCACAAGTCTAGTTTTATTAATGCTTGGTTGCTGACCGGGATGAAATATATACTATTAGAGATTACTGTTTCCACCCGTTTCTCATGTTAACTGTTGACCAGGGTCAAAAGTTTGCTATTTTTGGTATACATTTAAGAATGCTTGCAAGTAGAGTGAGATGTGTAGAAAGTACTACCGCTGACTGTAGCAAAGGCAGTATTTTGTATCTAAACCCTAAAGAGTACCACCTGTATCACTGAAAAAACTTTTGCGACAAGATAACTGAATCTGTAAAATATTTCCGTTCCTGCGGCACTGCTGATGAGGTATGTATGCTTTCCTGGCTCCTTGTCAACATCATCGCGTGGCTAAAACTTGCTGGTGTGGCCCGCATCTCAAGACTGGATACGTACAGAGAGAACTGAGACTTGGCACTCTTGCTCAGATACACTGCCTCAGGATTAGGCAAACTCAGAAATTAAGGACATTTTCCTCGGTAGTATGTTGAATAAATTATTGTCAGTGTCTCTACTGAACTGTAAGTACCCAGATTAGTAACTTCTTAACATATATGGGCATTTTGCTGTTGCTGAGGGTGTATCCATCTACTCTGCAAGAATGAGCTTCTTAAATGGTGCAATATCTACCATTATTATTTCCAATAAGTGCCCCTGTTCAAGGATTAGCTCCATCATTATGAATAGTGAACACTGGGAGGGGGGGACGGACTTCTGGATTATGTATTTATGGTATATATCAAACCATTATTTTCAAGGCCCCAGAGACTCTCTGATTTTTTAAGCTGTTCAGCAGCTGATTTTCTGCAAAATGAGAAACAATGTCTATGTAAAGGCCTCAGTTTTGACCTGTGCTAAGAATTTTCCATACTTACAAAAATTGCTTGGTCCTTATGCATGCCCCTGACTTCAGCATGTTACGGAATCTGATCAGTTTTTGACACAGTAGTATTTTAGGTACACTTGGTTGGTCACTATATTTATATTTCTCAGTATATGTGCTGGTTTGTCAGTGTGTTTGACTTAACTTCACTAGAATTTATAGTCTTTTAAATGATCCTTCTTTGGCTTCTAAAATTCAGATTCTAACTTATTACAGTCTAAAATTTATAAATTGATTTGAGTCTTTTCTCAGCAGAAGTGGAAATAGAAGCAATACATTTTCATTAGCCTTTCATAATACAATTACAAAAGTTTCTACATAACTTCTACAAAGTTCTTACAAAGTCTTTCTTAAAAAATATTATTGATAAAGGAATCATTGTTTTCCCCAACCTACACTGTTTTCAGTGCTTGGATAACCTATTTTGGAAATCAGTTTATTTTTTTGCAGTTCTGTAAGAGGAAAGAAGAGGTCTCTCAGATATGTGCAATGTAATGATTGCTAAAAGTCTCATCCCAAGTTATTAAAGCCAACAAGAATCTGGCCAGCTTAAATGAGTTTCAGATTAGGTCCAAGGTGAACCATAAATGATTCACCAGATGAAGAGGTCTGCGTTTTTACTGAGTACCTTTATGTGCACACCTGAGGAAGGCACCTTAGTTCCTGCGTATTACTGTCTCCTGCTCTCTCTGTCTCTGCAACGTTGATCTCCAGTCTTGGCTCATTCTGAAGGTGGGCTGTCCCATTAGCAGCAACTCACTCTTTGGGGTCACAACAGTGAGCTTTTGCAAAAATGTATTTAATCTGTAGAAACAAGGCTGGAAATTCTCTTCCATCTGCTTAGAGACAGCTAACACTATCTGTTGTGGTTAACAATGGTTCTAGCATGACTTGATTTTTTATCTAGACAAGCTCTAAAAAGATCAGTTCTCTCTGCTGACATTAAAACCAGAAAACCAGTGTCTGCCTTTTCTGCAGTGTGATGGGTTTGTTGTTGAACTCCACAGTCTTGGAACAACACAAATAACTGGAAGTCCTCAAGTTGACTAAAAATGCTTCAGAAGCTTACAGATCACATGGCCTTCAGATAACATGAGTTAGTATGAGCTCAGTAGTAAAATTTATAGCATATGCTGTAATATTGCTTGACAAAATATTTTTTCATTTATCAGCTGATAGAAGTGTAAGTTCTCCTGCTGCTGCCGCACCGGAATTATGATTCTGACACTGTTGGTTTCCTTTGCCCACTATAAAACATATGTGATGTCTTAGGGCCGAGTAAACAACCGATTAAGAAGATGGAGCCAGGTTCTTCCCAGTGGCAGATGGGAAGAGGATAAGAGACAACAGGCATGAGTTGAAATGAGTGAATCTGAATGAGTTCAGACTGGATTTAAGAAAAAACTTTTTCCCCATGAGGACAGGCAAGCAGTGGCAGAGCTGGCCCGGGGAGGCTGTGCAGTGCCTGCCCTCAGAGAGTTTCGAGCACCAAGTGGACAAGGCCCTAGGCAACCACGTCTGACCTCAGACACTGACCCTGCTTTGAGCAGAAGGATGGCTAGAGACCTCCTGAGGCCCCTTCCAGCCTGAATTATTTTGCAATTAGGTGATCTGAAGTAAAACACGCACAGGGGTTGCCACAGTTTCATGGTTATGAAAGGATGATGGGCTACCAGCAAACAGATCCCCTCGCTCTGGCAGGCTGGTAAGATAAGTGTTTAATTAGAGGTGCCTTGCACCATTCCCTGATGGGGACGTTATGAAGGTGCCATCCAGACATGAAGTAAAGCGGTCTGCATGGCATAACCATTCCGTTATGAACATACACACAGTCTGCTTGTGGGTGTTTCTCTTCTAGGAGAAAAAAGCAAACACGTCTTGGTCATCATCCTACAGGCAAGAAGCACACAGGTAAGGAAAAGTTTCTGAAGGAATCAAAACTTGCAAAAATTCAGATCTTGTAGAAGTTCAGACTTGTGAATTATGACATGGAGAAGGAAATACAGGCCACTGAAGTTAAGAAGTAAAAAAGCCCAGAAGTTCACTCCAGGCAAGAGGTGAGCTGCTGTAGTAAACACTGTCTGAAGCCCTCAGTCCTTTTCAAAACCTAATTAACGGCAAAATACATTGCGGTCCGATGAGGAGGAGCTGCAGAAGCACACTAAGGTGACCATTTCTGGATAAGGCAGTCTCTTGGCTCATAAATACAGTGAAGCATTTAAAGTCACCATGGTTACCTTCAAATTCAAGCTATAGTATAATAATAATTCCAGTAAAATCCTGGGTCTGCAAACCACTCTGAGATAACAATAATGAGCCCTTCATTAGCTGGGCAGATATACATCCCTCTGCCTATCAGGTTGCACGACTCCCATTTTATATGGGGTGAATTTGAGCCAAGCAGCTTGCAGCTGAGCACCTGTCATCCTCGGGCGGCTGGAAAGCAGAGACCTTGAGCTGTTTTGCTGAAGATGAGAGTAAGGGTTTGATTGAAAGCCCCGCTGGGTTCAGCTGATGCCAAATCAAACTGCCACGCAAGAGTGTCACCATAATGAAAGTGCTGTAGGCCAAGCCACCCAGTACTTTTCCCCTAGCCATATAGTTAAATACAGATTAAATGAGGAATATGAGGGGTGCATCTGTGACAAATCAGTCTGTACTTAATTAGTATGAACTGTGATGTATTTTGGAAAAAAAACCATGCTCTTGCAAGGCGTTACCTTACACCGTTACGACCTGTAAGGAGAAAAATCAGATGGAAAAGCTAAGAGTTCAGTTAGCTTGTTTAAAAATAAAAATATTAAGATACTCTTTACTATTTCTTTTTCCACACCTTATTTTCTTAGATGCAGAACACTTCATATCAAAATGGGTGGGTTTTTTTTCAAATACAGTTTTGTCAAGCAATGTTGAAAAATATTACATAGAACCTCTGAGCAAATCTGGAAAGACCCTGACTCTCAGAAAAATGTAACTATACTGTTACTACTTTCAAGCTGACCATAGAAAAATTGCAACTTCACTTTTAACTTGCGATCTAAAGTAATGAAATGATAATTTTTAAGTTATGATACTTTTGAAGTCTGACTATTCCTCATAAATCAATGACTTAACACTATTTTTCTTGGTCATCCTAAAGATGTTTAATGGAGAAAGCATGGTTGTTAATCACACAAAAATGAGACTTTAATCTATACAATCTATCTTTAAATTGCTGTTGTGTGGGAGCATAACGTCTGAACTTCACCATTAGCCATTTCCAGGGCAACAGACTGCAATGATTTAAATTCCGGATCATGACTTCACCATGGGATCGAGCAGCAGAATCTGAACAGTGATGGAAAGCACTTATTTAAAAACAAATATTAGCAGTAAAAGTGAAAGGCAAACATACAATGGTATGCATTATCTGCTTAATTTAAAGTTTGGAAACAATGCCTTTATTGTTATAATACAACATGTCATGATACATAGCGGAGTAACAGAAGAGGACAATGAGACAGTCAGGATCCATTATGAAAGACAAGACAAAAGCAAAAGGCAGATGGTTACGTGTCCCTCCGTACTGCTGACGGAGTGTCACTGCACTGACCTGAAGGGACTTTCTCAGTTTGTCTGCACTGCCTTTTAGTCCACCACCTCCTTACTGTGTCAGGAAATGAGAATACCAGTTCCTCCTGACTGCAAGGATTGAGTGAAATAATATCAATTATTAATCCACCAAGTCTTTCGTGCACAGTTGTTAACCTTGTGTCAGATGCTCTGGCTAGATTCAAGACGAGTAATCTACTGAAGACCTCCATAACCTATGGTTAAATACTGGACTTCGCTGCTCGGTTTATTTTTTCTTCCTTCTCTCTCCTCACCCTCCTTGCCTTTCAACTTTCCTCTTTTTTTCTAGGAGTACAAAATTTCCTTTAAAGTGTGGCACTTTGGCTTTAGATACAAACATGACCAAATGCAGATGAACAGTTAATTCCTCACAGGTCAAGCAAAGGGAGATTTGTACATTCTTATCGACCTGTACTGATTTGCAGACCTGTACCAAATCAAAAGTACCAGACGTCATGTGGATAAATGAAGCCAGTTTCTACACCAGTTTTTAGGTGAGATAGAAAGGTATCCGATTAACACAGAACACTTTAATCGTATAAAAGATATTGAAACAACTCACAATATTCAGTAGCAGTTCTTCAATACCATCTTTGCATCCTGTCTTTGTGCAATGTATCACAGAATCAAAGAAGGGGTATCTCCAAGGATGGAAAACCCACCACCTCACTGGGCAACCTGTGCCAGTGCTCAGTCACCCTCACAGTGGAAAAGCATTTCCTAATGTCCAGAGGGAACCTCCTGTGTTTCAGTCTGAGCCCCTTGCCTCTGGTCCTGGCACTGGACACCACTGAGAAGAGCCTGGCTCTGTCCTTTCTGCACCCTCCCTGCAGGTATTTATACACATTGGTGAGATCCCCCTGAGCCTTCTCTTCTCCAGGCTGAACAGTCCCAGCTCTGTCAGCCTTTCCTCCTAGGAGAGAGGCTCCAGGCCCTTCACCGTCTTGGTGACTGTATTGGGTTTCTGCGGCAAGGTCTTGGTAGTGGGGGGGCTACAGGGGTGGCTTCTGTGAGAAGCTGCCAGAGCTTTTCCCTGTGTCCGCCACTGGCCAAGGCCAAGCCAATCAGCAACAGTGGAAGTGCCTCTGTGATAACATATTTAAGAAGAAAAAAAACGGCTGCGGCTCAGTAGCCGGAGAGAGAAGAGAAGTGAGAGGATGTGAGAGAAAACAGCCCTGCAGCCCCCCAGGCCAGTGCAGCAGGAGGGGCAGGAGGGGCTCCAGGCGCCGGAGCAGAGATTCCCCCGCAGCCCCTGGTGCAGCCCATGGTGGGGCAGGCTGTGCCCCTGCAGCCCGGGGAGCCCACGGGGGAGCAGATCCCCACCTGCAGCCCGGGGAGGACCCCACGCCGGAGCGCGTGGATGCCCGAAGGGAGGAGGCTGTGACCCCGTGGGGAGCCTGTGCCAGATCAGGTTCCTGGCAAGACTTTGCAGACCCATGGGCGGAGGAGTCCATGCAAAAGCAGGTTTGCTGACAGGACCTGTGACCCCGCAGGGGACCCAACGCTGGAGCAGTCTGCTCCTGAGGGACTGCACCCCGTGGGAGGGATGGACCCGTGCTGGAGCAGTTCATGAAGAACTTGGGAAGGACTCATGTTGGAGAAGTTCGTGGAGGACTGTCTCCCATGAGAGGGATCCCACACGTGAGCAGGGGAAGTGTCCTCTCCTGAGGAAGAAAAAGCAGCAGGGACAACGTGTGATGAACTGACCCCAACCCCCATTCCCATCCCCCTGCACCTCTGGGGGGGAGTAGGTAGAGAAACTGGGAGTGAAGCTGAGCCCAGGAAGAAAGGAGGGGTGGGGGAAAGGATTTTTAAGACTTACCAGTTTTTTTCCTCTCCTTTTATGATTTTGATTGATAATAAATTAAATTAATTTTATCAAGTTGAGTCTGTTTTGCCCATGATGGTAACTGACAAATCAAAGAATCATAGAATCATAGAAGGTTTCGGGTTGGAAGGGACCCCTAGAGGTCATCTAGTCCAAGCCCCCTGCAGGGAGCAGGGACACCACTAACTAGATCAGGTTGCTCAGAGCCCCATCCAACCTGGCCTTGAATGTTTCCAGGGATGGGGCCTCCACTACCTCTCTGGGCAACCTGTTCCAGTGTTTCACTACCCTCATTGTAAAGAATTTCTTCCT